>VZTT01059907.1:0-22746 GCA_013400855.1 Buphagus erythrorhynchus
GTCCATCCTGACACAGCCCCCTCTGCTCTCGTTGGCAGGAAGCTCTCGGGCAAGGCAGGCATTGATGAGGTGATGGCAGCTGCGGTGCTCACCAGCCTCTCTGCCAGCCCGCTGGTGCTCGGGCACCCACCGGCCACTCATGCCCCAGGTAAGAGCATGTCCCTGTCCCCCCATCCCTGGACATGTGTCCCATGGCAGGATCTGACCTTCCTCTTCTTCCTCCTCACCAGAGCCCGGCAGTGAGGTCTGGAAGGAGGCTCCTGCCATGTCCTCCAGCTGTAGCAGCAGCAGCAACACCAGCGGGGACTGGAGCTGGGACCCCTCCAGTGACCGATCCACCCCCTCCACCCCCTCACCCCCCCTCTCCAGCCACGTCCCCAGCACCTTCCTGCCTGGCCCACTGCCAGATGAGGGTCCTGATGAGCCTGATGGCACCCACTTTGTCTTTGGAGAGCCTACCCCACGGAAGAGGAAGGTGGGGTGAAGCTGGGGAAGATGATGGGGGTGAAGTTGGGAATAGTAAGGAGGGGATGGAGGAGGATGGAGTAAGAAGGAAGAGGAAGATGAGGTTAAGGATGGGCATGACAGCTGGGATGAGGTTGGGTACGTAAATGAGTTTGGGAATGGGGATAGTGAGGATGGAGATGAGGACATTTGGGGTGGGAATGAAGAGGATGAGGTTGGAGATAGGGATGACAGTTGAGACAAGTTTGAGGGTGTGGGTGATGATGGGGGTAAGGTTGGGGATGACAGTGAGGATGATATTTGGGCTGGGATGACAGTGGGGCTGGAGATGAGGTTGGGGATGGGGATGGGGATGCCAGCCTGACACCTCTCTCCTGCAGAACTCCACCAAGGTGATGTTCAAGTGCTTGTGGAAGAGCTGCGGCAAAGTCCTCAGCAGCTCCTCAGGGATGCAGAAGCACATCCGAACCATGCACCTTGGGTAAGTGCATGGGGTACCCCTGGACACCCCCAGACCCCCTGGTACCCCTTGCAGGGTCCTACCATGCTGGGGGAGAGTGTCCCAGCTGGCCTCTGCTCTCCCTGCAGCCGGAAAGCTGACCTGGAGCAGAGCGATGGCGAGGAGGATTTCTACTACACGGAGCTGGATGTGGATGTGGATGCGCTGACTGACGGGCTCTCCAGCCTCACCCCGGTCTCTCCCACCTCCTCCGTGCCTCCCGCCTTTCCCGGCCCCGAGGCTCCTCCTCCGCCGGTGCTGCCGATCCTCGACCTGGCCCTGGCCTCCCCCTGCAGCCCCCCGGGTCCCCCCGGCCGCTGCCACATCCACACTGACCACGCGTACCAGGTGAGGGCACAGGGATGGAGGGGACACAGGGATGGAGGGGGGACAGGGATGGAGGGTGACAGGGATGGAGTGGGGACAGGGATGGAGTGGGGACAGGGATGGAGGGGGGACAGGGATGGAGTGGGACAGGGACAGAGGCGTGACAGGGATGGAGGTGGGGCTGCATTCCCTCATCACCTTGTCTGATGACGGTTGTGTCCTCTCTCCAGGGCTGTCGGACCCCCCCACGGCCACCGGTGTCCCCCACTATCCCCACCCCGCCACCACCCAAGCCACCGGCCGTGCCCAGGTGAGCCATTGCTGTCGTGCCCCACCCTGTCCCCTCTCACCCGCGTGTGTGTCCCCCCGGTGTGACTTGTCCCCTGTGCCCGCAGGAGGCCACGGGGCGAGGCCAAGAAGTGCCGCAAGGTGTACGGCATGGAGCACCGGGAGATGTGGTGCACGGCGTGCCGCTGGAAGAAGGCGTGCCAGCGCTTCCTCGACTGACGGAGCCCCGCCGCTCCCTCCTTCTTGCACATTTTGCACTCGAGGTGCCTTCGCGCCCCCCCGGCCGCGCCCCCGGACTCAGGGAACGGCCCCCCGAAAGCTTTATGCACACACACAGCCCCCCCGCCACGGAGCTTGTCCCCCCTGCCTTGTTTTCCCTTTGAAAATAAGCTAAATCCAACAATCCCACCCCGCTCCTTGCCGGCGGGGGCTGGCAGGGGGTGTCTGGCTGCTCCCAGCCCCCTCCCCACTCCGGTTTGGGGACCCCCCCATGGCTCTAATAAGCTGTGCCCGTGGCTGGTGGGGGCTCAGAAAAGGGGGTGTCTGTTCCTGCCCCCCGCCTGCTCCCGGGGGGCAGCCCCAGTGCCCAGGGCAGAGGTGGGCGCCTGCCCCCCCACCCCCCCCCAGGGGGGTTTTTACTCTTTGTAAAGTCATTTCTCTCTCTCGTTTTGGGGAGCCCCCGCCGGGGCGATGCCCCGGGAAGTGCCTGCAGGAATGCGCCCATTTGCACTAAGCCAAACTGCACAAAGAGGGGTCTTTTTGTTTTCCTTTACTTTTATTTTTTTTTCTCCTTCGTGTGGTTTTTATTTTTTAAATAAAATATATGAAAATTCGTATTTTTACCTACTCCCTCCCACAGCTCGAGAGCGCGCGGGCCGCGGGGTGCCTCCAGCCCTGGGCGGGTTTCGAGGGGTTCAATTCACTTAAAACCCTCTTTTTACCCAAAACCCCCTCGTTTTCCCCTCAAAACCCTTTCTCCCCTCTTGTCCTGTCATTCTCCAGCCCAGGCAGCAGCTCGGTTTGGCCAGGCCATTCCACCCTGCTCCTCTCCCCGTGCAGGGAGGGGACAGGGAGGGGTGGTGGCCCTGCCACCCTCCTGCCCTGTGGGAAGGTTCCTTTTGCATCAAGGACCCCCCCATTGCAGGGTCTCCCCTTGGACACTGCTGTGGCCCCATGGCTCAGGCTGGTGCTGTGCCCTCACTTGTCCCCTCCGGGGATGTGATGTATCAGATCCAAAAGAAAAAAAAATAAATACTTGGATTTTTTTTAATGATTACTGTTCTTTAGTTACGGTTAAGACAGGCAGGGTGGGGACCCTGGGCTCCTTGGCACCCCCAACCCACTGCTGTCACCCCCCATCCTGCATCCCACATCCTCCAGGAATGGCATCACTCTGTACATCTGCCTGGGAGTTACTTTAATTTCAGATAATGCCCAAAAATAGGGAAATTGCCACCAACAGGCAGCAGGGAGGGACAGAATGAGCCACAGTTGCCTGTTTGGGATGGGGAAGGGGAAGGGGGAGGGAGCAGCACCCCCAGCCTGGAGGTGAGCAGGGCTCCCTGCTGGTCCCCATGTTGCTCCATCCTTCCACAAAGGGCAAGGAGGAAAATAACAATAATTATATATTTAAAAAAAAAGAAAAAGCAGACAAAATTGTAGCAGCAATTTCCCAATTTATTGAAACTGATTGATTTTTGCAGGTATGTCTAAGCTAAATCCCATCACAAAGATTCTATCCGAGGGGCAGCCCCCAGCAGGCGAGGAACTGGGCAGCAACTAGAAAATAAAATCAGATTTACCTGAACTACATCGACAGAAAATCAGTACAACACAGCATGTTCTCCCACTGACTTCTGGTTACGAAATCTCCTCAACCTCCCCAAAATATTAAACACATCTTCAATACAAACACAGGTTTATAATAATTAATATAAAGTCAGTATAATATAGAATATTCCCAGCAAAAAAAAAAAAATCAACAATCTTCAAACACCGTCCTTTTTGTGTTTGTTCAGCTTTATTTTTGTAGACAGATTTAAAGCACGTTGAAAAATAAATATATATGAAAGCATACACACAGCACTCTGACTAGGGGGACTAAAAAAAAAAGCTGAAATTCAAAACACGACTCAGGAGCTACAAAATCAAAGGAACCATTAATTATGGCTTTTGTAGGAGTCGCACGTGTCACAGAATGAGCGAAGATTAGATTATCTTTCAGAATATTGCAAAAAATTCCAGTTTTTGCATTGTTTTCATGGAGTTTCTTTCCTTGAGGGTGATGTGCAAAAGGGGGAGCTTTGAGGGGAGGGTGCTCAGGGACAGTCCCAAACTGCAGCCACCACCCCAAAGCCACAGCTTTGCTTTGGGGAGGCAGAGTGTTTAAAGGCAGGAGTGGGGAGAGGAAACAAAAGGGGAAGTGATGCTGGAGTGGGTTTCCTTCCAGACAAAAATTACTCATTTTGTTGTCCAAAAAAAAGATTTTTGATTAAAGAAAAAAAAAAAAAAAGAGAAAGGACAATCACTTTGCAAACCTTTATTAGAGAAGCCCCCCTCTGCCTCCCCGCAAAGCTGCTCTGCAGCTGTGAGGCTTTGGGGGCTTTAAAAACCACAAAACTGGGGAATTCATGATTTCAAGAATATTTTTGGGAATCCCAAATCAACAGAAGGACCTTGTTTGTCTCCATCCTTTAAAACGTTTCCAAGTCCATGGATCCCTGGGATGTTTTCCAGAGGGCACAGGCAGGACGATGCTGTCTGCCCCATCCTGCTCTCTACTCCTGGCACTCAGATTTTAAATAAAAAAATGAGGGTAATCAAGGAATTCAAGGAGGAACATTTACATGTACAAATGCTTTTTAAAAAATGAGTTGCAAGTTCTCAAGACAGAGTATATCCATGTTTTACCTCTAAGGGAATTATTGTTTTGGAACTAAGTCTGTATATATATACACACACACATATATATATATATTTAGAAAAAATTAAAAAAAGGGAACCTCAGTGAAGTATACAAAGCCCTGAAGGGAAATACAAAGACGAGATGCAGAACAGGCAGGATTAGTGGGGTTCTGTTTAAATCTCCAAGAGCAGAAGTTTGCATAGGCAGTATATCCGAGAGACCCCGGAGAGAAGCTGGAGGGATGTGATCACCTGGAGTGACTGATGATGTTTATAAAGTTTCAGCATAAAAAATGTGCCCAAATTCCTTTTTTTTCAAACCCAAGTCGGAGCATGGAAGGTAAAGATGAATCCCTGCGTTTCCAACTCTGCACACCTCCATCAGAACAAAGCACTTCAATAGACATCAGGTGTTAGAAGGGTTTTATTTGGTACAATGGTGTGTGTTAGTGGGACAGAAGCATGTGTGAGGTTGTGACATGGGAAAAGTTTGTTTTATGTGGATTTTCCATTTTTCTCTCCCCTTTTTTTTTTTCTATTTTTGCTTTATTTTTTGCATCCTCAGTTTGAAGAGCCTCAAAGTGACACAATTTGGAAACACTCCTGAGCACTACCTGGCTCTCTGCCCACCTTTAATAAAAATAAGGAAAGAAAATAGTAAAATATTTCCAAGGAAATTGTGAAGATAGCTCAGCACTCCGTTAACTCTGATGACAAAACTGAGTCACCCAAGGGCAGGGAGGAAGAGGAGGGCTTGGCCCACACCTGCTCCTCCTCAGAAGGTGGATGCACACACCAGCATTGGAGGGGATGGGCCATCGGAATGTGACACAAACCCAGGGGTTTGAACTGTTTGGGCTTTAAAATTCTCTTTTAAATAGATTTTTACATATAAAAAGCAAAGCTAAAGATAAATCTTTAAGTACTGTATGTATTTGTCTACATGCAACAGGTGAGGCTGCACATTCAGGACTTCAGGCACCCCCTAACCCCTCCATATTTACAGGGTAAATGACAATAAATACAGAGCCCACACTCCAGGGGGGGCCAAAATCAGGATAAGGGAACAGCCTCCTCGCTCTGGGACCCCCCAAAACCACTAGAAAAGGGTATATAAAAGTCCAGTTGTGACACACTGGGTGGGTTTTTACAGCTTTTTAAATAGGGGAGGAGAAGGAAAAGAAGCTAAAAGACAAAATGAGATTTTTACAAGGTAGGAAAAATGTTCCTGCATGACCTGCTCTGCTCTTTCTGTATTTAAGGAAGAGGGTTATTATCCATGCTCACTGCCTAAAGCAACAAGACTCCTCCAGTCCAAGGGGCAGCAGCAGCAGTGCTGCTGTGGCCCCACTGGGCCACACAGAGGATTTTAGGAAAGACTTGTGTTCCCACACCACTGAGCACCCCCAAATCGATGGGGCTGGAGCCTGGAGGCTCCCAATGGAAGCAATGGTGAACCAGGGTGATGGATGCAGAGAGAAGGTGGTGAATGTCTGCAAGGAACTGAGGAGCAGAGAAAGGGAGTGAATGCCATAAACCCAGGGTGCAACTGGAAGGAGGGAATGGAGGGAGAAACCAGCTCCTGCAGGTGCCAGGATTGAGGCTCCCACCATGAAATCCTGGCACCCAGTGGCTTAAATCCTTTCAGATTATTTGCTTTATGGGGGTTAATTGTACAATATACTTTTAATTCCTTTGCTGGGTGGAACCACGCTTTTCCTCACGGACCATCAGGCCTGCAGGAAGGAAAATAGCACCTTGAGTCATTTGGCTTCTGGCAATGGGTTGTCTTTCGTGGCAGGTTTCAAGGTACCACAGTCACAGACATTGTAGAAAATTGCTCAATGGCAAGGATGGAGTGAGGTCTTCAGCTTTTTTTAAAATTTTATTTCAAAAAGCACCAGAAGCAAAGAGGTGAAGGTAGAACAAGCTGTTTCTCAGGAATAAGACAATTCCAACACATGCTGTTGCTGTTCTTATTTAGGTGTAGCTGGAAGAAGGCAACAGTGGCCGATATGAACAGGGAGAATCCAACTATCTGGAACAGCCCCACAGAGTCTGAGGAGACTGGTGGAGAGAAACCTGGTTCTTATTTAAAGAAAAAATGGTTTATTAGAAAATTTACAAGGAATCAGTGCAACTAAAGCTGAAGGTTTTTGTCATGAATTAAACAGGTGTTAGACCTACCCATGATCAACGAGAATGTTGAGATTGGCAAGGAAGAACAAGGTACTCAGGTGAAATCCTGGCCCCACAAAAGTCCATGGGATGAGAGCAGCAAGATTCCACCCTGCTGGGATCTCCTCACCTCGGCTCCTGGCCTTTCCCAGCTCATCCTGCACTTGGCTGAATGCCTAGGTTTTGCTACAGTTTGCATATATTTGTGGAAAAGGCAGTTGAGCAAAGGGAGAAAAGTGAAGATATTTGTGGAGAAGAATGGCAGGTACAGAACTGTGTCCTCTAGAGCAAAAGGTGCTTCCAGAAGCACAAACGTGTTTTGGTGCCTGTGGATGACCAAGGCTGGAAGACAGGACATGGGTAAGATGCCAGTAGGTCCAAGAAAAGTCACAATCTGTCTTTGATGGTGATTCTTTTGGAAGCTAAGAATCCAAGAGAAGTATTTGTAAGGCTGTAATCTGACTTGCCTTTTGATCTATTCGACTCCATAAAAAATAATTAAAACTCTTTAAATAGCTTTGCAAAAGGCCTGTATCATTAGGGGAAGCCCTCCAAGACATCCATCCATCTGCTTTCACAACCTCAGCTTGAAATTCCACTGCTGCTGGGATTTTAGCACAGACAAGGTGTAAAAATCCCCAACCAACCAACAAACCTGCTTTGGACACAAAGACCTCCCTGGTGCTTGGTTCAGAGTGGGAAGGGGAGGAGGATTCATGCTTCACCAGCCTCCTCACACCTGTAGAGACTCCACCTCCCTCTTGGGCAGCCTGGCTGGCTTGGCCAAAGGGGTGGCCATGGGCAGGGGGTCACAGGGGGGAAAGGGAAAAGGGGGAAGGCGAAGTCAGTCGTGCCGCTGGAAGCGACCCTGCTAAGACAGTGTCTGAGTGGAACAGAGAAGGACTTGTTTAGAAAACACAAGAGTTATTTTGCACACATGGACGACAACAAGGCTACTTAGTTTTTCCAACATACTCCTTCCTCCCCGCCCTCCCTCCCCCTACAAACAACAGAGCGAAACAAAAAAAAAACCAAACAAAAAATAATCCCTAAGAAATCCAGGTAAAATCCTTGTCGTTCTCCCCAGAGTTGTCCTGCTCCTGCGGGGAGTCGACATCTTTGTCATCATCTAAAATCACATCATCCTGCGACATCCCCACGTCATCCTTCCACTTGATGTCGTCGTCGTCTCCCATCTCCTCGTCTCCTTCCACTTTGATGTCATCTGGGTCTTCCATGTACTGCCCCTCCCCAGGGTAGCACTCGTCTGGGGACCCCTCTCCGCCGTTGTGGTCCAGGTGGGCGGCGATGCCGCGGCCGGAGCAGTCGGCGCAGACGCCGTGGCGGCGGGAGCCGTGCTTGATCCCCACGCTGGCTGCTGACATGAACACCCGGTTGCAAACCTTGCAGACGTATTTTTTATCTTTGCTGTGGACCTGGAGAGGAAGAAAGACCACAGAGGTGAATGCCAACGGGGATGGAATGAGAGCTGCTCCCATGTCCTTGCAAAGGCAAATCCACAGCTGCTGCCTGAGATCACAACTGGCTTCCACCATGAACTCAAACCCACCACGATTAATTCAGCCCTGCAATGATGATACACAATGGAAAATCCTTTGGGACTGCCTGTTCATCATCACACTCATAAGTCTGAGACAAACTTTTATCATAATTTCTTTTCTTCCTTTTTCCTTCTGTTTTTCTGGGGTGCAATAGTTGTATCACACCCACCACCACGAGGAAAACGTTAAAAAGAAATTAAAAAAACAATCCACAAGCACTGGTTCTGTGAAGACCAGAGAAGAACAATCCTGATCAAACCAGTGTTAATGGTGATTTAGTGGTCTCCCTCCTGATCCCACTGCTGTCCAGAACCAAAGAACAGGAGCACTTGGAACATCTGTATCTCCCAAAAAATGCATCTGAATGCACTTCTCACCTTATTTCTGACTACTTTGGTTTGACAAAAATGTTTCTCTTCCATAACTCATGCTGCAAGAATCCTGGGCATATGAAGTTATCACAGAATATGTGGCCAGCAAAGGAAACAAGGAAAATGCTCTGCAGGATAAAAGAATTCATTTCCAGAGTGAAACTGCACTATTCAATGAGCAAAATTACAAACTTTGAGAAGCACAAAATGCCTGATTAGAGGTGAAATCAGTCCCTGGCCACTTTTGCTCTGCAAGGAAGGCAAGGAGCTTGTCAAACCATCCACCTGCTCCTCTGCCAAAGGAAATGTGAGCAGTGAGAACTCCCAAACTCCACCACAAGGAGCCTCATCAGGTACTTTCACTTACACATATATATCTACATGTAAAATACATACTGATTTTATTTACATACAGGAAAGTTTAGTTGGAAGAGATGCATGACAATCTTCTAATCCAACTGCCTGACTGCTTCAGGGCTGCCCAGTACGTATTATAAAATGAATTTTTATTTTATATATTTTTTTCTTTATTCATTTATGTATTTACACCACACGGGGACAGCACAGGCACTCAATGCCCTGTGTCTGTGCCTCAGGAGACACTTTAGGAAGTGGTGTAGAAGCACACAGGGATCCAGTGCCAGTGGTTTGGGGTTGTTCTGAGCAGCCCAGCAGCCACCAGAGCCTCGGGTACATATCACCAGTCCCTAATCCTTTTTAACTCGTTTCTTCTTTTCATGCTCACAACAGCTGGTGGGAAAGCTTTTTGATTAAAGTCCTTCCTTTTATTTTAAAGCAGCTGCCTGGATGCCTGCTCCCTGCTCCTGCCTCAGCATGGGATCACCAGCTCTCACCACCTGACTCTCCACAACCCTGTGCTCTGTAATACTCAGCTGAGCCAGAGCTCTTTGGGAAGAGGACAAATCGAGCCATTGTAGCCCCTCAGCCCCCACTACTGCAGGACACTGGCTCAGGCTCTGTGTTGCACCAGTCCCAGCCGTGTTCAAAGCCTGTGAGTGCCTCTGATATGCTCTGGCTGCAGCTTCCCCTGCTCCAAGCCAGTCCCCACGACATTCTTCTACTGCATCAAGCAAAGGCATTAAATTTTATTGCTCTTTTTAAAGCAGTTGGACAGGGCTGCTCAGAGTTATCCAGCAGGATCTATAGGTACCACTCACTTTCAACGTGTACAAGAATGATTTTCAGGCATCAAAAGCTGAATAGGAGAACAGAAGGTGGTCAGGGGTGCAGAATAAGGGCTACAAGAGATATTAAAAAGAAATTATAAAAAAGGTACTAAACCAATTTGTAATTATCACAGAATGGTTTGGGTTGGAAGGGGCCTTAAAGCTGATCTAGTTCTGACCCCCTGCCATGGGCAGGGACACCTTCCACTAGAGCAGGCTGCATTTCTACTAAAAATCTCACCTCTCTCCCTCTTTTCCAATGCTGACAGTTCAGCCAGCAGGTTCAAAGTGAGCCATATTCCTCAATGCAACTGAACAGAAATTAATCTTATTCCCTTTACAGTCAAATTAGTATTAAACACAGAAACAGCATTTGGCCCTCAGTATTGGACAGTGCCATTAGAAAGATTAACTGATTAAATGCCAATATTTCAAGGAAGAAAAGAGAAAATACGCTGACAACATCCTAAACTTATGAAAAAAATTTTTAAAAGGGAAAATTCTCAGAAATAAAATGCTGGAAGCAACCAGCTGGCACGACAAGGTGCTCCCTGCTGCAAAACAAGTAACAGATCTCAAAAGCTCAAAACCTCTGTGCTTGCAGCAGGACTGAGCTCATGCTGGGATCTGCCTCCCAAATTCCAGCACCCCAAGGAAAGCAGGAAGGGACATCTTAGGGAGCAGGCAGTGCCCAAGCAGATGGCTGGGCACTCATCCAAACAGACATGGAAGCAGCAGAGGAAAGGAAGGAGATGATGGGGATTTAGGCACTGTGGAAAATTGTCACACAGGGCTCCAGGATCCTGGTGTGGGACCTGGGGCATTGTTGGTGGAGAGCCAGGCCTGCTGCTGGCACTGCTGCTGGAATTATTGCCTAGAAACTACCTGCTCTGCCACAATTCCACCTCTACACCAAGCTTTGAGAACCTCTTTAGGATGGCAAATCATTTCTACACTGAAAAGAAAAATAATCAAAGTTCGGCTTAAAATTTTGTCTCAGGAGAAGTTGTGAAGAGCCAGACCCAGCACCAGCCTCGCAGTCAGAGCTGAGGAGCCTCTTCAATAAGGTGTAACAGCATTTTTGATAACTAAGACTGGCCAGACCAGAGAAGCTTTGCCTCAAGTTCTTGCTGAGCAATGTGTTTTAATGCTTTCTGCACCAAGTAATAGAATTACAGAATTGTTAAGATTGGGAAAGACCTCCAAAATCAAGTCCAATTGTTCCTTCAGCACTGCCAACTCTACCACTAAATCATGTCCCCAAAATCACATTCACACGTTTGTTAAACCCTTCCAGGGACAGTGACTCCACTACAGTCCTGGGCAGCCTGTGCCAGGGCTGAACAACCCTTTCAGTGAAGAATTTTTTTGCTAATATCCAACCAAAACCTTGGAAAGCTTCTAGCTGAGCTTGGAGAGCAGGAGGAGGAAGAACAGGCAGCCAGGCACGAGGCCTTGGAAAGGGAAGGGAAAAAGATAGAGGAGAAACCTTCAGATGAGCCCTGAGTGGCAAAGAAAACCCAGAGTGAAATGAGGTGCAGCTCCTGTTCCGTGTCCCCTGCAGACAAGGGCTGATGTCCCCAGCTCTCACCAAGGTGTGGCGCTTCATGTGCTCGCGGCGGGTGAACTTCTTGCCGCAGATCTCGCAGGGGTAGGGCCTCTCCCCCGTGTGGGACCGCATGTGTCTCTTCAGGATGCACTGGTGCATGGCAGAAAAGCTGCAGTACGGGCACTTGAACTTCTTCCTGATGACTGTGAACTCGTTGACTGCAAGGGAGAAAGCAGAACACACAGATTAATCTCAGGATGTCTCAAAGCAGTCTTCTTGCTGACTATTTCACTATTAAATTACTGTGAATCACACTCTTACCCCTTAACCATCTACATATTTTTAATCCTTATACTGTATTACTGCCCATATATTATTCAAGCTAAGAAACTGAGTACCTCCATCAGAGCAGCTTTTCAACAAGTTGACACACAAACATCTAGCAACAGCCAGTTACAGACATTGCTTGCTAAATGGAAAATGAAGAGGGCTGTCAACCTGCTAGAGTTCTGATTTATTATAAAGGATTATCCTAAATATCAAGATCTAAAATACTAACAGTACTACTTGTGGAAGAAGCAGGGAGCCAAGAACAGAAGTCCACAAAGGTGGCACCCAAACAGTGCCAGTGTTATTTATGGGGTGATGCAAGAACATCACCACATACCCCAGGAGCATTTTGGTGAAGGAGCAGAGACTGAGGATGGCCCAGAGGAAACAGGACAGTTCCAACCACCATTCTCTCCATTATCCAGTGACACAGTGACAGTGCCACATACAAAATACAGCAAGTGAAAACAGAGTATTTGCTGCTCCCTGAGAGCACCACCCACCCACTACAAGTTTGGAAGTGACTGCCCACGAGGAGATGATTTTAAACCTTCTATTTCTCCTTCATTCTATTGCTTCCTATTAGTGTGTTCATTTTGTCTGCTTTTCTCCTAATTATTATTTCTCAAAGCAATATATTTACATAACAAGGAGGGGGGGAAAAAAAAAGCAAGTTCTGGTTAATCACTGTAACTTATGTGTGTGTAAATGGCTCCTGGTAAAGGAAACAGTCTATGGAGGAGAGCTGGGGGAATGCCAGACTTACTCCCTGGCTCCTAACAGATCCAGTACTCAGCAATATTTTTAGATGCCTATTGAAATATTTATAATATAATACATAAAATAAAGGCAATATATAATAGAAACACCCTACTAGGTGTGTGCACAGTCCATGCCCTCAGTATGTCACAGGTAATGCCCTGGTAATTCACTGTACACTGAAAACTTTTAAAGAAAATTGGTAAGCCCACAGTGTCATTTCATGCCCAGTTTGTGGGCTGGTTTGTTTGTTTGTTTTTCCTTTTCTGCTCTTAAAATTTACTTTGTTTTGTATATCAGTACAGGTGAAACAACATGAAAAGTAACTCCATTTGTCACTCATGTAGAAGTGCAAACCAGCTGGCACTGCTTAGAGACACCTTTAAATAAGGTAACCCCCTCCTGGGTAATCAGAACAAACATTTCAATACCAGCTCTCTTAGAGAAAGTATTTCAAGTAGTTTGCTATTGTTCTAATACACACTAAAAGCATGATTCAAGTCGTTGTGATATAAAGTTTATCTCAGCATTTGTTTTGACTACTCAGAATTAAAACACATAGAGATAACTTTGTGGAAGAAAGACTTCCTTTGATTATTAGTTTGCCTTGAATCTAATATTCTGTTCTGTTCTTGGGCTCCAAACTCACTGCCCTGGGCTTCTCAGCACCTGTGGGGGTGCAGCCCACAGCTGCTTTTTTTTGGGGTAGCTTGGTGTTTTTTCAGCACATTTGTAAAGCTGTCAAGGGAATTTTCCAGCCCATAGAGAAAAAACCCAAATATCTACCCCCTTGGGCCATGGCTGCAACGTGGCCAGGGAAAGCCAATGCTCAAGAATATTTGATTCAGCTGTCAGCAAAGCTCACCCACTGCAATGGGGCAGTGAGAAATGACTGCAGTGCTTTAGGAATCTCCTGGAGGAGATCCCTGAGCACAGCCTGATGCCCAGAGCTTTGTGCAAGCTCTGCTTGGTGACCTAAACACCAGCCCTCCTCCTACTCCACACCAATCTTCTGATCTACCAAGACTTTACTTTTTTTTTTTTTAATCAACTAGAATATGAAAGTTCTTTGTCTTTTATTACAGGAAAATTTTTTTTCTTTATTTTCTCCTAGGGTTTGAAACTCCCTCATCTACACACTTAGAGGCAAGGAGCCCACGTTCTCCTACAGCAGGTAGCAATTTTATGATACAAATCTATTTATTATAAACTCATTTCCACTCTGATTTCATAACCACTTGATTTTGGTGACAGGCCACACACACACTTCTAACCACCCTGTCACTATGGAGTGTAGACAAGGTGAGCAAGCTGCAAGCTGAGCACGGGGAGTGGAGAGGAGACACAAACCCTCCTCCCTCCAGTCCTGCTCCACACCACACACACTGCAGAGCCCCTGGGAAACACTGACTGGAGATCCTGACAGCAACCAGATCCTGGCATCGTGAAGAAAAAGTGCTTTAAGGAGAGAAACCCACAAAATCCCTTATTCCTACATTGCTGGGTTGTAGCTGATGCTGCTGTTCCCTCCAGTGCCTGCTCCCATTTCCTGCCCACATCTTTCCCTTCCCTTAGGGCTGAGCTGCTGCAAAGCTGAGAAGGCAACACCCAACACTGGGAGCATCACCTGCACCCCAGCACATTCCTCCCCACCCACCTGCTTCCAACACATCCATGGATTCCCAACAGCTTATTCCTGACTGTCCAATTCCAAGATCCCTCATGCCTGCATCCACCTTAAATCACTCAATATTTTCAGCTTCTGTATCTAAAAATACTCACAGAACACTGTTTGCAGCTATAGTTTTATTGAAAACTATTTTTGCACCAAAAATATTGTATTTATATAATATTTAGTTAGTTTATAGTTTAGCCACATATTTAGTTCTGGTATCTACAAAAGGTAACACCTCAAAAACAGCAGCATGGTCAGAAAAATAAGTGTATTGCAGCATCAACATTTTCACAGTCCTGTAAAATATATGCACCCACAGTACATCTAGTTAATGCACAAATACCAGCTTTGGTATGAGCATCATCCTTTGTCTAAATGACAATATTTTATAAGCAGCATTAAGTGTAGCAGCATTAAGGTCCTAAGAAATCATCTTTAACATGATCATCAAGGTGATAAACAGCAGCACAATGGGTAAAGAGCTACTGGACACAGCACCAAAAAATAGAGAAGGAAACAGAAACAGTGACACAGTAAAAATCTGTGTACTTAGTGCCACTAAAATATTTATGGAAATGTGTGTTTTTAAAACCAACACAATAATGCTTGGGAAAAAAATCTTTGGTATTGTCATCCCAAGTAAGTTATTTCACTGAGGCTGTTAAAGGAAACAGGCTCCTACATCCCTGAGAACGAAGGAAAAGCACCGGTGATGCCTGATGGAGCTGCTCTGGATTAACACTGTAAACTGTCATCTAGGTAATAATCACTGAAATACTACATTCTTTGGGTTATTAGAAAGAATTCACAAACTTCAGGAGAACTCTTGTCTGCTAAATCCTCTTTATATTTAAGGCTATAAATAGCAAAATGCAATTTAACTGTCAGACTCACACCTCCCATCAGCTTCCCATGCCATTTCCTAAGAGTAAAATCCTGCTTCTAACACCTGTTCTACACAAACCCAATAAAACTCTGCCCTATTATACCCTTCAGTTCTAACAATTTAAAAAACCTAGTCGTGATCCTGAAGGGAAGCACTGGAAATTCCCAGTGCTGAAGTCACGAAGCACTCTGAGGCACAGGACTAGGAAAACACTTCCAAAATCTCTATTAGAGACAGTGGTGACCTGACTACAGAAAAAGAATTCCATGTTGAATTAAATTCTAAAATACAAGAAAAATGAGCAAACATGAAACCTCATTAACTATTATCATGTAATGAAACCTCTTAAAGTTTGCTGGAATTGCTTTTGCTGGCATCTTACTTTCCCAAGTCAGACAAATCCTTCCCTGCTGCTCCCGAATTTCCAGATAAGATTCACTGGGTTACAACTTTGTTTTCTGGCTCAGCTTTCTCCTTTCTCACTTGCTGATTATTTAAGAGCAAAATAAATCATGAGGCAATTACTCTGACATCTGTCACAGGGGAAGCTGACACTCAGAGCTGAGCACATTCACAGACAGCCTAGATCTCTGATGCCAAAGATGTCAATGGGAACAAGAGCAGAAAAAATGAACCTGACTTTGCAAAACCCACTACATTTAAACCTAAACTATTAAAGTGTACTACAGTGATTACATAGGAACTTATCCTCAGTTCTGAATACAGCCTGCTCCAAAGAAGAGTAAGAACTAAGCCAAGCAGGGAAACTCCAGCTTCCCAGCCCTAGCATGGCATAGAGCCTCTCCCTGAAGCTCTGAGTCCCAGCAGGAACAGGTGGAACAGAGCTGCACCAGAATATCCCTGTTCCTTCTCCACAAGCCCAAGGGCAGCAGGACCTGATGGGCTCTCTCATTCACCTTTCCACAGGAAAGGGCTAGGGAAAAAGCTCCTCACTAAGTCCACATTGCACACAACTAAGTATTTATCATTTTTTGTCTCCCTGAGATGCAACACTATAATGAGAAAGATCTTCCCTGAAGAACTCCAGAGAACATTTGTAGAAGTTGGGTTTTTCTCTCCTCAGCTGTCTCTCACATTGAGGAAAGAAACCCCACATGCTGACAAGCTGTGCTGCACACAGAGCAGCTGGGAAGCACTGCTCTTAATTATGCTACTTTCATTTCACAGTTACTATAATCTGGTTTTGTATGTAAATATATAGCAAGAGATACAGAAATATTCAATCTTTTAAAAAAATAAATGAATTTCATAGAACAAAACAGGAATTACAGATTTCTACCCACCAGGAGCAGCCATTACTGATTCTGTATGCACACCCCAAATTACAATTAAATCTATGTAAAGTCTCCTTCCTCTGCTTCAACACCACCACACTCAGTCTGGCTAACTTAATTACAGTATATAAACCAAATGAGTCACAAAGATGTACAGAATCCCTGAAAACCACAGCCATATTTCAGGATGTTTTTTAAAAAAGCCCTGAAAGTACTGAAATATAGTATCAGTAAAAAGTGCAAGCCTTGCAACAACTTTCAAGCTCAAATAATATACCCTACTAGATATATGAACAAGCAGTATGTTTTTCTCCTTTGAAAGACATAGAAAACCACTTTATAAACAGCAACTCATTGCTTCCATAGCTCCTAGTTCACAGTGAAAACCCCTGGAATGACCAAATGGTCTAATGGACAGAGCACTAGAGCAGAACTCAGAATTGAATTCTATTATTAATTCTATTGCTAGCACTTTCAACAACCTGAGAGATGTTATTTTCCTGAGGAATTGGAGGAAAACATGACAATTTCTTTTATAAAGCACTTTGAGATCTACTGATAAAGCAGTTGAAGGTAGTGTCAGGACACAGAATGAACACTCCAATAGAACAGCCAAAGAGCCTGTTTTATGGACCCAAAAAAGTTATCTTTGCACAAAAATTGCCCTAAGGCTGCAGTGACACAGCATCTGGAACCAGCACAGCATCAACTGATCAGCTTTGGGGAGTTACTCTATGAAACTGCACCTGTGGAACATTTATTTGCAGCACGAGAACCACGGCAAAATTTGCTTTTCCTGGTTCAAGGAAGTGTCTCTTATACAACACCAGCAGTTACACATCCTCAGCATCCTCGCTGGGTCCTACACTGTCCACAAGCTGCAGCCCAGGCAGGTGGGCAGAGCCCAGGTAACACATTTTCACGTGGCTGCTGAGGTTCTTCTGGGTGCCGCAGCCCTTCCCGCAGCACAGACAGACACGGGCGCGCTCGCTCGCGTGCACGGCCAGGAGGTGCCGGGTTAAGTCTGTCTTGTCACAGAACAGCTTGGCACAGCTAGGACACTGCATCTTCTTACAGTGGAAGTGGATGGTCTTCTCGTGGCGGTCCATGTTGGATTTCAGGGTGAAGCTGGCGGGGCACTTGGAGCACTGGAAGCGGCCGAGCTGGCCGGCAGCAATGCCGGGCTGGGAGCAGTGGAGCACGTCAAGAGGGAGCAGCATGGAGAAGGTGTGCTCGTGGATGTGCTCCTTCAGCTCCTCAGCACACTGGAACACCCTCCTGCACAAGCCACAGGTCAGCCTCTTGGCCAGGGCTGAATCCAGGAAGGTCCCATCGGTGACGTCCGTGTCTTCAGATCTCGGGAAACTCGAATCTGAAACAGAACCGTGGGTGTACAGGCACGGATCAGCCTCTTCTGGTACAAAATAACAACAGTTTAAAGATGTCTTTTTCTCTTCTGCTTACCTGAGTCAGAGTTATCAAACTGCCCGAGTGCCAGCAATCCATTGTAGGCAGCCTGCAAAGGAAAAGCACAGGGAAGTTAAGGCAGGCATTTACAAGAACCTGTCCTGTAGCAGAGCTCTGACCTCCATCACTGTCTCTGCCTTCATCCCTTCTCTAAGGGAGGCTCAATCCTTTGACCTGGCTACTCAAAGTGTCTTTACAAAGCTTTCACTGCCAGAGCAGTGAACTGGGTCTTTATCTTGCTTCAAAACACCTTATCATTTGGTGTTTCACAGATAGTAATCAACATCCCCGTTTAAGTCTTGGATAACTCAGTTTCCAGTCTCACTAAGCATCCGTAGTTCCCGCTCAGGCCAGTGGGAAATGCTGGACAGAATATTTTTAGTTGATACAACAGGACTGGAAAATTCTCCCTTAGCCCTCCACAGGTACTTTTCATTTCCACATAGAAGAGCCCGTAGAACACAAACACCTTCTGCACAGCTCCCTTTCTGCAATGCCCTCTGGCACTGCTGATCCAAATTCTAAATAAAAGCTGATTTTATCTTTTTTTTTTTTTATTAATCCTTTGCGATATGCCAGCGTGTGGCAGATGGCAGCCCTGTATGAGGCAGAGGCGTGCTGCAGCCTCGGCAGGTCTGTGCAGACCAGCTCACTTTGCTCTACAGGGACTGCAAAGCAAAATCTGTGTTTTCCACCCATTTGTTTAATAGAGCATCATTCAAAAATATTAAGAATAAGAAATGCTGCAGAAAGCTATGGATTTTAGGCCAAACTTCTGACTTCTGTAATAGACAGCCAGCCCACTTCTGTCTGAATTTAGACAGTTACAAGAAACCCAAATGCCCAACACCAGAAGTGAGCAAGAGGGACACTGAGGTCTCACACCATTATTACATGCTAGTGTGCAACATTGTGCAAATGAAGGGATTTACAATAAAAAGGGAATTTATATTTAAATAACCCCAGCGGTTTTTGAACAGAAGTTCTGTTGAGGTAAGGCAGAAAGCTAAAATTGGGACAGCACCAGTCCTGACCCTCAACAGACTTCTAGTTTTAAAATAACCTGTATTTTTTTTAAAAGCTCAAAGACTAAAGTATAAAGCATTAGATCTTTCAAAATACTCCTAACTGGGGAGGATTTGATCAAACAGACACCTTTGCATTTCAAATTCTTTGTATTTCGCCCTCCCCCTGATCTTACCTGGGTTGAGGAAGGCACCTCTCCTTTTATCCCAGTTTCTGGTGACATGTCACCAGAAGAGCAGATCCTGGGAGGGCTCTGAGTGGCAAGGTGTGCTGAAGGCAGCGGGGGAGATGGTGCTTCCACTTTGCCATCACTTTCACCCCTTGAACGATTCGAGTTGGTGCCAGGCCCTGGGGAACACAGGAAACGAATCTCACCCACGTGAACGAGCACCAGCTGGTGGCTTTAAAAACGGCCTCGCAAAGGCAGCGCCCCAGCACTCGCAGCTCATCTTCTGTCAGTGGGAGGGAATGCAGCAGGACAGGGATGCCAGGCTTTTGGTCTTTCTGGTTGATGGGTTGTTTGGTTTTTTTTTTGTTTTTAAAAACCAGCCTCCCCACCCAAATATCTGTGTGTGCTGGAGTGACATCGCAGGGCTTGGTCACTAGAGTCCGTCGGGAGAAAGAAGCACAGTGCAGCACAAATATTCACATTTCTCCTGGAGAAGCACCATGCTGAACACATACACTTCCACCTTTAAGGAATGTACACACAAACTTCATTCCACTAACTTTCAAGAAAGTTTATGTCACAGGTTCAGATCTCAAGATCTGTCCGTGGTGGTTTATTTAATATCAGACTGTCAGTACTTGATCTCAAAGTGCTTTACAAAAGATGGAAAAAAGGATTTCTGTCACTCCATATTTAGCAAGGATGGAGGTTCAAATATTTGTACAAAACTGTTCAATTACACCTGACAGTCATTACAGTCTAAAAATCTCCCATAACTCAAAAGGAAAACATGCTGTGTCCGGCCCTCGCCTACACTGTAGCAACAGCCAAATGGAAAACAATATTCCAGAAACTGCCCTGAGGATCAATGACAAAGCTAAATACAAATAAGGACTGTGTCATCAATATCACTGTACATTATAAATTATTATACAAACTTCAGCACATGCTTTGACTGAATATTGGAATGACATACTGAGCACGTTGTTCTTTTTGAAACACAAGGCAGCAAAACCAGAAGCAAATATGGCATAAAATAAACAAATTCATATTTAAAGCACTCTATGCCCTAAAGACTTTTTCATTTCCAGCAAAAAAGAGTCTGATGAAAACCTTCAGGGATATAAAAAAACACTCTTTAATGCAGCTACAAATAACAATTCACAGTTTACACTGTGTCCGAATACAATGCGCTGTGATCTGGGTGACAACAAACAGCAAGGTTTCGAAATGTGAACAATCTCAAACCTTACTTTTTTATCAGCTATCAAAGGAAATTCTGCTCTTGTGCCACAAGCTGGATGTTTGATTTACTTTCCTCCTCTTTGATCGCAGATCGATATCTTTCCCAAGTTAGTTAATGCTGTTCAGTGGGATAACAACGCTCCAAGGTTTCCTTCAGGTGCTGCTCATCTGTTGCTGTTGTCATTTTAAAGTAGGACAACAAAATGCCAGAAATCGAAGATAGGAAAAGTTCAGGGGAAAGAAGGAATTTATTTCCTGTAAGAAACTGTTACCAGGAATCCAGCTCTACAGGCCCATAGCAGAATTCCTGCCTAGACAGACAGACATTTCTTTTTTTTACCCCTGAACATCCCAAACTGATTCAAATTGCCCCTAAGGCATCTCTAGATTATACTTCTTTGAACTAATTGTATTTTAGCACACAGTAAAGATAAACCAGTGGGGCCTGACTTGATAAATTCTTTTATTAGCCCCTTCTCAGAGTTTCACAGGTTCCAAAAAAACCCTCTGCACTTCTTAAAGCAAAAATTAAGGCTAACAAACAAGCAATGAAATTAAGCCCAGAGAACCAATGAACTATCATCCAAGGTGTACAAACATACAAAGATGTACAACACAACAAAGATGAGTTTTCGAATAATAATCAGTATTTATTTGGTTTCAACAACTGCAAATAACACAAGAAGAGAGAAACCCACATCAATGACCCACACTTTGTACACAAAAATGCAGATTTATGTCCATTCTGGGTTGTACTGTGAGAAACCATTTTCCCTCCTAAACTTATACTAAAATGAATTTTAACCAAAAGTATTTTAACTTCTAAATCAGGAATCAAAAACTCTTTCCTTCAGTCAGCTCTGCACATAGAAATTGAAGCAGGAGTTTAGCAATATATGTATGAATACAGAATTCTTGTGACAGCTGGACAGTAAACTATTGTGGAAGAGAGAAAGGCAAAGTTATTATATCTCATTTAAAATTGCATCCATCCTCCCCTAAATCTTCTTTTACCATGTACGAAAATTCCACACCAAACTGAATACCTTTAACTTCTTCCTGGCAAAGTTGACCACTGTGTAAAATGTATTTCTTAACATCCACTGCAAGGATAAATTATTGGCTCCAATGAACCACTAACTAAAAATAACCTATTAGCTGGTTTGCCCAAAAGAAAAGGGCTCTGTGTACCATGTAATCACTTGGACTGGAAGCTTCATAGGAATTGCTTCTATAAACAGTTTCAGATGCAACAGGGTAAACAGGAAAAGCCAAACTTAGACATATAAAAAAGCCTTCAAATGTGCTATTCTGAAATGTGGAAGTCGCCCTTTAAGGGAGTCGTGTGTCCCGTCCCCCCTCCCACGATGTGAAAGTTTGTTGTTTTTTTTTAAATGAGAAAACCAGGATGGTAAACTAAATACCTCATTTTCTGGTGAACATTAAAATTCTCGTTCTCTTGATTATACTTGGCAAAACCATCTCAAAACATTCGAGTGAAGCCTTTGAGACTTCTGGCTGTGTGATGTAACCGTGCAGAACAATGCTACCAAAGTTCAGGCTCATAAATGAAATAAGACACGTTATTAAACCAAGGAGCTCTGCAGAGCAGCTCTGCTGGAGTGGAAATCACATAACAACCACCTGCTTTTAGAGACAAACCAGGAAAACATGGCAAGACCAGGAAAACTCTCATGATGTCTTATGTGGAAGGCACCCCCAGCAACAACCCAGGCAGGTTCAGTAACCAGCAGCTCCCCAGACAGCCTCGGTGTAACCCATGAGTAACTCACACATTTTTTTCTGCAAAACCTGCATGTTCCAGGTTTCTGACAAGCATATGAACAATGTCAATCTTCATCACACATCATGAACATCAAACTCTCAGAGCCCTTCAGCTGCAGGTTATCTGGCACCTGTGCTAACCAAATGGCAAGATATTAAAGTTTTCCATTCTGATTTTAAATGAGTTTGAACTGGTTAACTTCAGAAATTCACCATAGTGATACAACACCCACACACACACATTCTGGGCTTCATTTTCCACCAGCAGAATGTCAAGTTCATACCTCATATGATCATATAATGAATTAGTTAAAAAGAACACAGAGTAAAATGAAAACCTTGGGATACACTCTAACTTCTAAAACAGGAATGATGTGGAAGAGCAAGTGAAAACTTTTAACATGTGCAGTAACTTAGAGAGCAATATTCCCTTTAGAAATGGCTCATCCAAATTTTAAACATGTTTAACACCCTCTTTGCATCTGTCCACCTCCATTAAATCTTTTTTCCTCCAGACAAAAAACCAAAACTAAACCTGACTACTGCTCTGCACTACAGTGCTTTGTAAGAGAAGACAATCCAGTGATAGCAGCCAAGATTAAAAAACACTTCACTTCTTTAAAGTCAAGAGAGACTGATCATTTATAATCCCTAAAATTAGTGCATTTCTTCTTAAATCAAGATAGATGAAAACCACTGTGTTTGGTCATCTTGTAAAATTCAATCTTTTTCACTGTGCTCCTACCTACTCCCCTACTCCCTCCTCTTTTTTTTTTTTT
>VZTT01059909.1:0-10824 GCA_013400855.1 Buphagus erythrorhynchus
CTATGGAACCCCCAACCCCAGGATGGCCACATCCATGGGACATTCATATGAGGGCAGCTGAGGGGGTGCACTAATCCATCAAAGGCCCCCCCACAGTCACTCTTGAGGCGTTGCACCACAGGACTGCACAGGATGCAACAAATGTGGAAGAAACAATGGCAAACTCCCCCTCCTCCAGGGAGGTGCCTGGATTTTCCTACCTGGCATGACCATATATTGACCCATCAGATTCTATGCTTTTTGGGGGAACCTTCACCACCAAGAAGACCAGCTGGAGAGGATCAATGGAGCATCACTGGGATCCAGGGAGTAGTGATACTTTCCTTATTCTGTCCCTTTAACTCTTTCTGTCCACCACACCTATTTTCTATTTCTTTCTCTCTCTCTCTCATATTTACTATCAAATAAAACCCATGCCATTGTCACTGGCATATGGTCTCATTTGCACTTTAATCAGGCAGGGGCATCCCTAAGAATCTGAGTAATCGGATCCTGACAGACACACACACACTGGATCATGTTCAGCTGCTGTCAGCCAGCACCTCCAGGTTCTTTTCTGCTGGGCAGCTTTCCAGCCCCCCTTCCTCCAGCCTGCAGCACTGCATGGGGTGGTTGTGACCCAAGGGCAGGACATTCACTTTTTTGAACCTCAGGCAATTGGCCCATGATCCAGCCTGTCCAGNTGGCCATCCAGCTGGTTTTCTACCCAGTGAACAGTGCACTCATCTGAGCCATGAGCAGCCAGTTTCCCCAGGAGAATGCTGTGGGAAACCATGTCAAATGTTTTACTGAAGTTCAGGTGGACAGCAACCACAGCTTTTCACTCATCCACTGAACAGGTCACCCCAACATAGGAAGAGATCAGCTTGGTCTCCTTCCTTGCCTGTCCCCTCTGAAGAGTTTATAGCCATCCACTGCAGCACCCCGGTTGTGTGACTTGTCCCACCACGTCTCTGTGATGGCAACTATGTCATAGTTTTCTTGCTCTACCATATCTTTTGGCTCCTCCTGTTTGTAGCCCATGCTGCATGCATTGGTGTCCATGCATTTCAGTTGGGCTACTGATTCCTCCCCTTTTCTGGGCATAGGAACTGTAATTCCTATGCCCTAATTCTCAGGTGCTTCTGTGGTTTCTAATGCAGCAATAACCCTTGGATCTTTGCATCCACACGGATCTCCATCCCCTACCTCCTCTGAGCTGGCAGACCAAAGGACCTTGCTAGCATATCAGACCCAGTCAACACTCCTAGGGGAGGGTAATACTCACAGTCCAGGAAGCACCACTTGGGTGACAGCTTCTGGAATGACAGTGTCTTTGGCTTGGCTCCATCTCCCTCCTGCATAATAAAAGAGAGGATAAAGATGTAGCTTATGGCCTCTGCATTTCACTTCAGAGCATTGCTCCTGCTTTCGGAGGTCCCTGCAGACAGAGAGGACCACAGGCACTTGGATGAAATTGAAGACAGGCACAGCACACTGCAACAGGGAGACCATGGCACAGACCAGAGCTGACTGTAGAGCAGTGTCACAAGATGAGCCCATGAGACTGGCACAGTGGACACTACAGATAGACCCAGAGGACAGAGAGGCCATACACACCTGAAAGAGCAGGCGCTCTAAAGCAGAGGGCTGTGCAGGGAAATCCTGCAGAGAGGCAAGGTGTTCTGTTACAGCCTGTGTCTGGGCAGCCCCCCAGTCCCTCTCTCATCCCATTGGAGTTGCTCAGCGTGCTGCCGTATCTGGCTTTATGCACTGTCTGGTCAAGGTAACCGGTCCTTGCCTGGCTTTAAGGTCAGAGCACAGTGCTTTCCCAAGGAGTGAGAAGAGGTAAACCATGAGGTGACCAAGGAACCAGCTACACTGCACAGTTTTAAAGGTGCAGGAGATTGCAGGGGCATCAGTCTACCACACGGACACAGCAGGAAAGCATTACCCTGTGAACCCAGGAGCTGCTAGCCATGTGCCTGCCTGTGTGTCCTCACCACTGCCTGGGCATGAAGTGGGCAGGGGACACGCATACAGAGCAGGCACAGCAAGAGGCAGATGCCAGTATGCCAGCCCAGGCAAGCAGCTCTGCAATGCACCTCTGTGGGACTCTGCACATACACTGGATGGGATTCCCACAGGCACAAGAGCCAGCTAACAGCAGACTAAGAATGGTCCCTTCAATCTTCTGTGCAACAATCAGATTGAGCAGTGCACCACCAGGAGCCAGACTATGGGCTTAGAAGGTGCTGTTCACCAGGAGCAAGAGTTACACAGTCTGTGTACAGGTCACAGATGCATGCTAGTACATCAGCAAGGACACAAAAATTAGTGCTTGCAAATGAGAAGAGTGGGAGGGGTTATAAACCTAATCTAGGCACCTGGAGAGGGCAGAGCTGTGACATGAAACACAGAGCCTGTGGAGGGTTGAAGGGTTGGTTATATGCCCCCCACAGGATGCGTGCTGGCTTTTTATACTACCCTGCAGTTTTTCAGGGTCACTCTCTGGGCTTGGAGAACAGACAGAAGAGCAATGCTGAAAAAGAAGCTGCCAGACAGCAGGGAGCAACAAGACATCCAGCTTGGCACCCTGCCTCCACCACATGGTGAAGGCAAACCATGATCTCTTAGTGTGATCCAAAGCAAAAGTGTGTGTGGTAGGTGGTGTGCAGGTCAAGTCAGCTTAGAAATCCTTTCCCTGAGTCCCTTCATCCTCAGTATTCAGCCATGACCACTTTTCATGCAGAGACTCACCTCCTGCAGCTTCTCAATCTGGGTCCGGCACAACTCCAGGTCACTGTCTCCTGGAACCACGATGATCCCCAGTGGCACAGCTAGAGGACAGGTTACAGGCACAACTCAGGGAGCAGCCCATGCCCCATTCCCAACACCTCACACAGTTTAGCTACAGGCTTTGCCAGACTTGGGGATTGCAGCTCCCACCCCCTGGTCATTCAGCTTGTCACTCACAGGCTTCCTTGAGCTTCTCCTTGTCATAGTTCAGTGCCTCATAGTCGCGCATGCTGATTCGGCTCACCCGGATCCGCAGCCGCTCGGGCACTGGCTGCTGGCTGTGTGCAGAGGGCAAGGCAAAAGGAAGATATCAGAAAATGACAGCCTACTTTCTCCTTATTCCCCTCATCCCTCCAAAACAGGCAAGAGCACAGTAATGTATAGACTAGGGTGGGGAGCTTGGCACCAGAAGCTTCTCCAGCATCAGGGTCTGGCCTTATTTCTGTGACCTGATCCCTTACCAGACCCTCCCCAAGAAAGGACTGAAATGCCTCTGCCAGTCACAGATCAGTCCCATCCCTTTCCCTGCCAACCATCCTTCCTTGGAGAGGAAGTGGCAGATCGATCTGAGGAACCTACTCATTGAGCAGAGGCATGGAGTTGCGTCGCTTGGTCTTCTGCACCATGTTGGCTTGGTTGCGCAGAGAGATGTGGATGCAGGAAGCTGCCAGCTTGCAGGGCTCTCCATCTACCTGCATGGGGATCGCCTTGGATGTGGTGAGAACCACCTGCCGGCACTGACAGAGCCGCTCCCCATGGCCACCGACTTGCAAGGCAGCCTGTGAAAGAGTCCAGAGTGAGAGCAGAACATGGACTGAGACGTGGATGAGAGAAATATCCATTGTCAGCTGGATGTTACAAGGCAATCAAGTTCTAAGTGTCTCAGGTTTGATTTCAGTCAAGGGACTCACAGAGACCAGGGCATGACAGCACCTCACCTAAACATTAGAGAGCAGACACTGTCACATAGGCCAGAACCAAAATCTCTAAAGAGCATCTGTGGAGCTGTGGGCTGGCTGACACCTGGTCAATGGAACCATTCACTCTCCTGGTTGCTACCTACAACTGGCAACAGCACTGACTCACCAGTGATGTCATGGTGAAGCCGATAACTTCAATGCAGCCGTCATCATGGCGCTGGGGCTCAAAGTCATGGTGCTCTCCAGGGTTGCCCCAGGGCATGGTGCCTGCACAGTACCTGTGAAAGGACAGGAAGAAATGCCTGGACTGGCACCCCAAACCCAGGCAAGGATCTACAACACAGGTGTGAAAAGCCCAGCAGATGAAGATAGGTCCTGGGGGGGCTCACCTTGGGATGTTAAGGAAGACCAGGCACTGGGGCTTCAGGTCCTGAATCTTGGAGGTCAGGTCTGTCCCATCACACTAGACACAACACAGGGGTGTTCAGCCTGCAGTAAGGGGAAGCCTGGTCCATCCTACCCACTTAGGAAGAAATGGCCTCCCTCCTCTTCTCCCTACAGTGAGTGCTGTCCAAGTCAGGGGAAGCTAATATGGGGAACATATATGCTCCTCAACCCTCACATACTCAGTGTGCCAAGGGACATTCCTCATGCCTCCACAGCTCACCCCCTCCCTGGACCAGAGCACCCCAGCACACTCACAACAAGCCTGACATGCTTCGCCAAGTCTTTGGAGCTCCCGGTGAGGAAGTCGGAGAAGGCCGTCTGCCAAGGTAAGAGACAGAGTTAGTGCCCAGATGCTCACCAGAATGGGCAGCCAGGAAGCCTGTCACTGACCTCAGCTGCTGAAACCTGCAAACCCCCTTTTCATCCACCAGCAGAAATCCTCTTCTGCTCCAAAACAACCTGATCCATTCCTCTTGCTATTTTGCCTACCAAAACCCTAGGGGCACCTTCAGTAACATGCTCTAGTATTCTCTTGCCAGCCCAGTCCTGACTTTAGGGAAGAGCTGGCAAGATGAGTCTCCTCCACTGAAACTAAAGTAATTTTTGTCAAGAGACAAATTCAGTCTCAAGCTGTAATGAAGTGCCACAAAACAGAGCTGACCCCATCTAGAGATTCCAGGAGGGACAGCATGGATCCCCTTTGGGTTTAACTGTGCAGACAGGAAAAGTGACACAAACAAGACAGATGTGAGATGGCACAGAGCAGTACTTGGCATTTAGTACTGCTCGAATACCAGTCACCAGACACATGGCTAGAAAGCATATTGAGAATGAGGCGACAGAGGAACAAAGATGATACTGAGATGCAAAGCTCTAGAGGTGAGACACAGGAGGGTGGTGTAATTAGCCAGGAAGCTGTAACTGGTCCAAGGTATAAGAGACCAAAGTAGTGTGTAGACTATGGAAAGGCTTCCTTTTCCTCTGCAGGAGGGAAAGCCTGTCTTCCCACAGCTCCAGGGAGGTCCTGCCTGGGTGACCACCCCTGAGCTGGAGATCAAGAACAATAGTGGCAGGAGATCAATATAGCAACTGTACTGCAGGCCACGGAGCAAGCTGTACTGCCAGCAGCACTCACAGCCAAAGTGGAGCTGTGACTCCCAGCGCTGCAGCGTTTCTCCAGCAACTCTCCAGCTTTGGGCTGGGGAGATTAGCTTGGGTGCATGTGAAGGTCCATGTAACTGAAATGAATGAGTTCAGGGTGCAGACAGGAGGCAGGTCCATGCCTGTGCTGCAGTTGATGTTAAGGCTGCTTTGAAGGGAGGTTCAGATATCCCACACACACTCACCCCAGCATAGAACATTTTATTCCGAAACCGGCTGTTGAACTTCTCTGGGTTGGCCTCTAGGGAAAGGAGAAAAAAGTCCAGGTCACTGGCCTACACATGGAAATATTTCACTTGCCAGTTCTCCTCATACACAGCTCTCTAGCCAGCCTCAGCCAGGGGTCTGGCCCCAGCTTCTTTCCTGTGCAGGCACCCCTCTTCCCCCTCTGCAGCTTGGACTTGCTCCTCATGTTTCACCTCCAGCTCTGTCCCTGAAGCAATTGTCTTATTTTCCTGAGGAACCCACAAACAAGAACAGGCCCATCCCACAGACCCCGACCAAGTCCTGCCACTGCCTTGTACCTCGGGATTCGTGGAACTCCAGTGTCACCCGTGCATCAAAGCCAAGGCTGAAGTAGTTATTAAAGACATCCAAAGGCAGCTGAAATGGAAAGGAGGAATAAGGATGAGGCTGCCAGCATGCACCCACGGCAAAGACAAGGTCAGGTTACAGCAGAGCCACTACAGTGCTCATGAGGCTGAGGGGCCCTGCTTGCCTTTTCCCTAGGAAAATACAGAGGTCACGAGCCTGAGATGATGGTCTTGGCTCCTAGGGGTAAGGGAAATGGTCCACAGGGACACACTTTGCTCTCTGAGGTTTCTGCAAGCACCTATGTTTCTGTTAAAGAAAACAGTCTCACAGAAGACTGGGCTTATACTTGTTGCAAGTTGTAGTTAAAAATCTTTGGTAGGCATTTAGTTATGAACTCTACATACATTCTTGCCATGAGTGCTGTGGCTCAGAGCCACGAACAGAATGGTGGATTTGGAGG
Source organism: Buphagus erythrorhynchus (assembly GCA_013400855.1). Taxonomy (NCBI): domain Eukaryota; kingdom Metazoa; phylum Chordata; class Aves; order Passeriformes; family Sturnidae; genus Buphagus; species Buphagus erythrorhynchus. The sequence continues at coordinate 6,301 of VZTT01059909.1, forward strand.
AGTGAAAGAGAGAATGCAGACCTCTAGTATAGGGAACAGCCATGGAGAGGAGGTGTCCCACCTTGTCAGCAGCTGCCTCATCCTTTTCCTCAGGGTTTGTGTCAGGGTTTGGCTCCACATGGAGGTTCCAACGATCAAGCTGCACTATGTTCCCATCTTCTACGTGTGATAGAATCTTGGACACAGGCTCATCCGTGTAACCCTGGTGAAGAGAAGGACTTGGTGAGTCTCATGCCTGCCTCCCACAGAGATACCCCAGACAGCAGGGTTTGGTAAGGCATCTCAGAGTAAAAGATGTAGAAGAGATCAACTCTACGAGAATGCACAATGAAGTGGGACTTGAAATTTAAAACAATACATCTTCCTTCTAAAAATATTCCAAAGTTTGAAAAAGCAATTGCTTTTGTATAATCTAATGCAGAACCATTCAAATGTCAGAAGAATGGCAATATCCAAATTGAACTTATTTGTTGTCTGTATTAACAGGAAGTTGAAACACCAGCCCATGCAAATCTCCAAACATGTGTCTGAAACAAGGATTGAAGCACTCAGCCCTGTTCTGTCAGCAGTGGGTTCTTTTGCCCATCACTTACCCCACCCCAGTTCAGTGTTCTGGCCAAGTCATTCCCTGTCCCCAAAGGTAGGATGGCCACAGGAGGAGGTGGGTTGATGCGTAACTGGTCCAGAATGGAGAGTATCCAGCCCACCTGCTCAAGCAAGAGAGTGCAAAGAAACCATTGGTTATCTCAGGGACCAGCAGGCAGGCAGAGGTGACTCGAAGCACTAGTGATGGCAGAGGGGCAGAGATGGGGTCTCCTTAGCCACAATGAGGCTATTCACAATCTTTAATGCTCTAATCAGGTGCTGCAGGAGATCCCAGTAACCCCAGTGAGGACACTGACCCTCAAAAGGGCTACAGATCCAGACATGTTACAGACTAGCACTCCCTGCAACAGTGCACAAGGGAACCCACAGTATCTATGCTACCAGCTGTACCATGGACACAGTGTGCACAGTTTGCTCTGTTCTGGATTACAACAAGGAGGTCTGCTGTCCTCACTGGACAAAGGAGCACCCTGGGATGGAGGGGCTGGAGACTCACCGTGCCGTCTCCTCCACATGCCAGGATCCGGAGGTTGTGGACTTTGCGGTACATCTCCAGCCTGCGGGGAACAGGGAGGTTGAGGAGGGGAGGGGAGAGGTACTGAAGGTGTTACACAGCAACTGCCTCACAGAGCCCTTGGCATTCACAAAGCCACATCCATGTCTCCCTCCATGAGCTGGGGGAAGAGCTCTCGGGAGGAATCCTGGGACACAGATGGAGGAGAGAAAGGTGCTGCCTCCATTACTACTCACGCCTCCTTGGGTCCACCCTGGCTGAGGTCAAAAACTTGCCGTGGGTTGAGATACCACATGAAGGATTGGATAATCTTGGCTCCCTATGGGGAGAAGAAAGACTTCAGGTAATATCGAGTTCCCAGTGGACAGCAGAAGGAGGCATCTGGTCCTGCCTGGGGACAGGCTAAGACAACACCATTCTGGAGGGGACAGGCATAGCCTGGCTGAGGTGGGAACTGCTGGGCAGCAAACTAGCATTGTGGCCTCTTGTGCAGCTGAGATATCACCAAAATTATGAGGAGTGCTCAGGACTCAAGTGGCAATGCCCTCACAGCGATGTCTTCTTAGACATATCAGACAAGGCCATACCTGATTCCCACCACTCTTGGGGTTCACAAACACCAGCAAGGGCTTCATGAGAGGAGCTGGCATGGGCTTGATGACAAACGGTTTCCACCTCCCTTCCTGCAAGAGATACCGTAGATACTTCAATAAAGCTAAGGAAATCTCCAGCTGAGGCCTAACATCATGCAGGTCAGGAGGAAGAAAACATCCCAGCCACCCCATAAACCTTGTATCTGGGACATACCCTGCCAGTAGGCACCCTCCCTCCATCTCAATCTCCTTAACCTCAGACCCAGAAAAGCCCACTTTTATTCCCTTGCTCCTCACTGTTCACTCCCTCTGCCTTTCAAGACAAGGTCATTCCCAATCCCCTCATACCTTACCTCGGCCCCCTTTTTGCTGGATTTCCGCTTGAATGATGTCCTCTTCTTCTTCTTACTAGATTTCAGAGGATTCTAGAGAGAAAAGAAACAAACACAAAAACTCTGTGAGGAGCCACTGGGCAAGTGGGAACTGTGAAGGAGCCCCAAGAGCTGAAGTGACTTACCTGGGGCCGCCGGACGCGCAGAATCCAGGTGGGAGGAACGACAACAGCAGCATGAGCCCCCAGTGAGCAGGGCTCTTCAATGTGTTGCAGCATGAAACATGATACTTTGCTGTGATACTGGCCAAGGAGAAGACAGAAAACTCAGCTGCTCAGTTTGCTGGGCACAGCCACCATCTCTCCTCTCAGATCCCCCATATCAATGCAGGGAGTGCTGGATGAAACCATGCAGGAATTTTGTAATGGGAAAGCAATGAAGAGAAAGCTTCTCAAAGGAGCTTGCAAATATCATAGTACAGCCTCTCCCAGCAGGAGGAGCTGTTAGGGCAGGCTGCAGAGCAGCAGCTTGGGGAGTCCCAGCAGAAAGCAGAGGTCATTAGTGCAGAACCGACTGGTAAGGCCTTCAGGGAGGCTTTGCTCACCGCTTGTTTGCACCATGAACAGCTGATGGCTACAATCTCTTTGCTGTGGAAGGCAAACTTCTGCTGAAAACCCTGTGGAAGAAAGGATAAGAGGCTTAGGGAATTCCCTGCAGTTTCCTACCAGTAAGAGACATTAACTATCCAACAGTAAGAGACATTAACGAGGAGAGCATGCCTGCAGCTGGAGCCCTCCAGATCCTGTCAGACAGTCCCAACCACCACAACAGCACCAGGGAGGCCACTGTGCTCTGTAGGGGTGTCCTTATTGCTCAAGGAAAGCATGTCAGAAAGACAGCCTCTTTCAGGATTAGTTGGGCCCAGGGGAAGAACAACTCCATGTGGGAAGCACTTACATAGTGCTTCACTGAGCAAAGCAGGGCATGTGTCTTGGTTTTGCTGCCAAACAGGAATGTTGGGATGTCCCTGGTTCCCAGCCCTGTGCATATCTCTGGCTTGACCTTAGGTTTCCTTCAGGCTGAGAAAAAAGCCCAAGATGCCCTCTCACCTTGCCACACTGCCGGCATTTCCCTTCCTGCCGCCTCCGGTGCACCCAGTGATGTCGGACAACAATGGGCTAAATGGAAAAGAAAAAAAGAAAATTGAAAAAAAAAAAAAGGGGAATGGAGGGCCGAGTGCATGAGGGAACATGGGAAGAGGCAGAAGAAATGGACATGGGCCAGCCTATCTCTGCTCTTGCAGCAAAATCGCTGCTCATAGGCACCGGTCCCCCACCCTCTGAAAGAAGGCAAAGCCAAAGAATCAGGGGGCAAGAGGCCAATTTAAGATGCTCCAAGGAAAGGGAATTAAAACCAGAAGAAATAGGAAGGAGGACAGGGAAACTGAAGACTGAGAATCATACAAAGCAGATCCAATGGAGAGTGGGCAAGCAGTAGCACATCTCTGCCTAGATGCCCCTAGTGTCAGGTGAAAAACGTGCTGGTGGAAGGTGTGAAAATTCCTAGAGAGACACAGTTTGTGCCCACAGCAAGATGGAAGTGCTTGTAGCTAAGCAGTGAACCTCCTCACTCCACATTCCCTTGAGAAAAGCGGCAAGCCCCAAAGCCTCCACACCCACTTCCCCCTGCTCTTTCCCCAGGCCAATCGTGAGTCTGCTTCAGACTCAGCGTGGGCAGCAAGGCTGCTCGACAGCACCTATGCTCTGCCTGCAGGCTCATGGTGGGACTGCAGAAGTGATTGTGAGGGAGTCAGAAATTTTGATGAGGTACCACTCGTCCTAAATCCCATCCTACTCTTCCAGCCCTAGATTGGGAACAGCACTGCGGAGAGAGTAGCAAAAAGAGAAAGGGAGTGCAAGTTCACAGGCTGGCATGGCAGAGCCCAATATCCTGCTCCTGACAGCTTTTGGGATCATGATGATGAGGCAGAAACTGGAAGGAGGTTCAGGTCAGCTCCAGTGTTGCCTCCTCCAGGTGCAGTACATGGAGAGGATGAAGAGCCTTGTTGGCTTTAGTGGATATTAATCCAGTAGGAGCCGAAGGAGGGCTATGCCTTGAACTCAGCTCTGGGTCCAAGCAGGCATATCTAGGGAAAGGGCTGACCCTAAAGGGGATCCATGGCACCACAAAGGCCAGAAGAGCACCTGTTTAGGGAAACAGAAGGAAAGAGGCCTTGGAGGAACTGAGAAGCATTAAAAAGACAGGATGGAGAAGTAGAATTTGTGAGGGGGAAAAAAAAAGCATGAAATGGGAGGGAGAAAAGATTTTTAGAGGCTAGAGAGAAGAAAAATAGAGACGGAAGATTGAGCAGAGGCAGCAAGCTGTTAGCAGAGCCCAAAGGGTAAGTGAAGCACAAATAAGGGAGCTAGGCTAAAAGCGATATGGGAAGGAGGCACAGAAAGAAAAACAAAGCAAGAAA
>VZTT01059916.1:0-5000 GCA_013400855.1 Buphagus erythrorhynchus
TCTTTCAAACCAAGACACAGGCATATCACTCAAAACTTTAAAAAATGCCCATGGGATTGAGAGCATATTTGGTTTTGATCACAAGGTCTTGCTCAGGGAAGTTTACTTGTGAACTTCTTGTACAAGGAGAGCTTGGAGATGTAGGAATGACACTAGAGAAAGGTGTATGCAGACAGACAGACTTGTCCCAAAAGATATGACATCTTCACAGGCAGGAAGGGAGGCTTTGGACTTTTGATAGCTAGTCACACCATAGTTTCTATCATCATGATTTTAGTAGACTTACATTAAAGCAAGGAAAAATCAGAATTTGGATGTTCATATCTGAAGTTATACCTGATAAGCAATTGACACTTCAAATGCTTTCAAAAGTCTTCCTGAAAGTGGAAAAATACTTTTCAGCCATCTTTTATGCAGAAGAAAAGCATTTGCATGGATTTTGTGATATGGCACATTAACTAGTGAACTAGTGAAAGCTCCTCCCCAGCTTTCAGAAACCACGGATGCTTCATATTTTACACACAAATAACATGGTGCAAATGCACATTTCTGTTTTTGAAGGATGTATTTTCTGTTCAATGTCTGTCACATTTTATGCAGTGCTAAATCTGTAAACATTTGATGTCCTCTACTGTTCACTGTATCTCTTCATGTTAGCATACTACACATCCTGGGTATGAAAGACTTTCATCAGGAATTATGTATAGATTACAGCATTAATTAAACCAACTATATAGTAAAGAGCCTTTCTTTTATAACTTTGTTCATAGGCAGTAAGTTTTATTACATCTACTTATATTTTTACTTATATTTAAATAAAATTGCAGCTACTTCAAGGTAAAATGTGGAGCAGGTAAATATTAGTTTCATTAAAAGCTCCACTCCCCACCTTATCATAGAAATTCACCAAGCCCCAAATTACTGTTACAGGTACTATTCCTATTTTCTACATCTGCAAAGACCTAATCAAATAATCTGGACAAAGCACACCAGGAAGATTATGAAAAAGAAGATAGCTTCAGCAAATAAAATATCCAGGGACAAAAATAATCCTAATAAATGTATGTGAGCTTTTGTTAGAATGTCAGATTCTGGTAAAATATGCTGCGGAATTTTACTGGAAAATGTCAAGAAAAAAGTCTGCTTCCCTCTCACAGTATGATAGAAAGTGTTAAGGAAAAATATACTTTTTGGAGTCTTATAAGGACAGGTATCATTATGTTAAAGACCAATTAGTGCTTGTTAGAGACCAGTAGAATTGTATTCAGTTAACTGGTTTGTTGTTCTTGTGTGGTGGAGATATTTTTTTCTCTTTATTGGTTGGGTTTTTAGTTTTCACCGGTCCCAAATAGATTTGTTCTATTTGTATAGTGGTGGCTGAGGTTATTGTAACAGGTTTCTACTCATTTTAAGTAGGAGCTGATCTGGAACTGAAAGCATGCTCACTGATTGATTGCCTGTCTGCAGGCAATGGACAGAATCTGTGTTTCTTTTCAAGTTCAGAAAGATTCAAAAAACAAATCTAGGTGGTCTAATTTTTCCAATTAACACTGTAAAAGAAGAGTCCACTTCTACTGAATTAATTAAAATACTGTAATGATATGGTTTTAAATTAGGTAACTAGAAGTTAGTGTCAGACTATGATCTTGGTTTTATTCGTGCAAATCTAAATATGTTCCATTTATGTCAAGAGAGTTGCTTCATTCAGGGGTGAGCTCATTAGCAGAACCAAAGGAACTAAAGACAAAATAAATACATAATTATAAGATACAATTTGAAGTGTATCTTTTATTCTAAATACTATATTCCACGTCAGAATAACTGAAAAATGTGTTTGCTTCTTGTTTCCTTGTATTACTTCAGTTGTGTCCTGTGTTGCACTAACTAGCAACTTTGCACACATGCCATGTACCTAATTCTAATCTCACCTAAATGGAATAGATACCTAAAATGTAAGTGCAAAGTCAGGCTCTGGATATGTGGACTTCAGCATATCTAAAACAAAGATTACAAAAAAAAATTATAAAAATGCCAGCCTAAGATCTGGTCTTAATTTAACCTTAAAAATGCTATAGAATAAAAATTCAGATTAGCTGCTCTTTTTATTAAATACATTGTGTTTAATTCAGCCAGGTGAAGAGATGCAGCTAGGTATCTCTTCGATGGGAAATGAATTCAGTGCATGACAGCAATTCATAGAATTTGATTAAATAGATATAGGAAAAAACAAGTATAGGAAAAATACTACAGCTGGAGGAAACATGAGGAAAATCTGTATTCAAAGATCTGCATAATGATTGATTGTGTTTGAGAACAAAATATTTACTCAATTTTAGATCTGACTTAGTTTTTAAATTGGGATAACTACTTGAAATAATTTCCCTTTCATACATTTTACTTAGGTAAAGTTCTGCATTTAAAATAAAACAAAAATAACCCCTACAATAATATAATTTAACCTCAGAATATATTATATTCAAGAATACAATTTAATAGCTAAGTTTAGTGTAAATCCCAACCTAGATGGTACTGCTGATAGACCAGGTTTCATGCCAGACCAGTGATTTCTGTATTTGAGCTAGAATTCTCTGAAGTGTTTTGAAACCTTTAACTTAACACTACTGAGCAAGGCCAGTCAGATTTCTGACTTTTCTACTAAAAAGAAAATGGTAAAAGACCTGAAATATTAAAATAATGGCTTTATCCTTCTCTGTATGAGGCCAACCTTGAACATATAGAATTTATTCTGATATTGAATTGAACAACTTCAGAACAGCTAAAGAAGTTGTAATTTATGTTGATCTGTAAAAAAACCCCTCTTTTGTTACATGATCCTCTTAAGTAGCTTTTCTGTTTGCTCTTGTATTGGGATAGTAAGCCTCTAAAGGAGGTGAAGTCTGCTTTTACATGCAAGTGCCTGGCTCCTATTTAAGCCAAGTCAGCTCCAGAGATCAACATAGGTGTAAAACAGCTGATTCTTAACAATGGGATGGATTAGTGGCAAGGTAATCTAAGGATTACACAGACCTAGCAATTGAAGGTAATCCTCAAGTAAGAATATGGTTAGAAGTAGGTAATCTTCTAGAGTATGTTTCTTACCTCTTGGCAAAAAGGTGGAGGAAAGCAACATTCTTTGAGGAACATTCCATACTGAAGGGAATTTTACCTTTTAAAATTAATTTTAAAACACTATGAAATCTGTTCTTCCATCAAATACTGACATAGGACAGTGCCTAAATCCTGCTGTCATAAGGCACAGTGCTGTGCTCAGCACCGTGCAAGCATAGAGTCAAGGATGGGGCCTCTGACTCCAAGCACAGAGCTCAGGAGTACAACATGTGACAGCAGCTCCACACAGATGGAGCCAAAGAAATACAGGGAATTGAGAAGACCTACTGGCATCTTTCTGGACTGGCATGTCCAACTCCTAAACGGTGTTTTCCTGAAAGTAGGGAGAGATTGAGGGGATTGGGGAGAGTTGAAGAACGTTTTGCAAATGACTGGGGCACACTGGGAAGCCCAAGAGAGCACAGTGATGCTTCCTTTAAAAACTAAGAAGTGACTAATGAAAACTGGCACCAGCGGCTATTCAGGGAAATATCCCTGTCCCAATGCAAAGATGAGAGCTAAAATAACAATAGGGCTTTAAAGGACCTTGAGGATGAAGGAATAGCTCAGATTCATTATAAGAAGGAACAGGTAGTCAAGGCACAGCTGAAAGAGCAGCAGTGAGGGGAAAGTTACAGCAACCTTCTAAGTGACCTAAGGAATAAAAAGCGTCCAAGCAGCTTGAGAAGATTGAGTCACATTTTAAAAGTCTTTCCCTCCCACCCTCATCCCCTTTTGGTCAGTTTTACTCCTGACCAATCAATAATGCTGAAGGAGGTGACACAGAAATGAATTAAGCCAGAAGATTTATTCATCTCCTCCCTTGCAAGGTACTCAGGACTTGGCATAATGTCCACTTTTCAGCTTCTCAAGGAAGGGAAAACATACCAAGATCCATCAGCCTTTTTCTCTGGAAACATTGTGCGATTGCTGCAAGGCATACCTTTGTTCTAGCTCCTTGTACATTTCTAAGACAGGAAGAGATCTTCTGGATGGTGTCAGCTCAAAGCAAATGTGCAATGATATTTCAGAAAAGACGAGGAAGGCTAATGTGCATGTGTATGCAAATGGAGAGTGTACACAGCTGCATGACAGACAGGAGTGGCTGGAGTGTAGTGACTATAGATTCATTCTCACAATACCAGCTCTACCATTATATGGACAGTCCAAGTATGCAATAACAGGGAGAGAAAACAGACTATCCTCTTAATGAACATTTCCACTGCTGTAATGATGTCAGAGGACTTCTTGCATCTTATTTCTCTTTCTGGAGTTATTTTATAGGAGGAAGAGACACATGTGTTCACATAAAACAAGTCTGGTAATGCTGATGAAGAGTGTGTAACCACCATTTTACCTATAAGCACAAATTTGCAGGTAAAAAGTACCATGAAGACTGCAAGGCCTACTTTAGCCTTGTATTTACTTATGATGCCCTCACTTGCTACCTGTCAAGTTCTTGTTTGGAAACTTTTCTCAGCTTTTCCTAGTCTGTCATGCCCTATAGGGGCACTAGCCATTTGTTTAGTCTCCATTCATGTTTCCAGCTGCCTTTTATTCCTACAGCAGAGGCAAAAGCAAATGAGAACACACCATCAAGTTGGAGAGAAAAGACTGACATCACCCAAATAACCCATGGGAAGTCCCAGGCCCAGGCTTGGTCCATCCATTTAGTCATAAATCTCTGTGTTTTCTGCTCAAAGACTCTTACACTACTAGCACCCTGGAGTCTTGTGCAACCTTCAGTCATCAGGACAGGCCTTGTACCTGGTGTGAATTCCCTGCCAGTAGGAGAAGCTGTATCCAGGCTGAGATATGGCATCAGTCCAGTTCTGTTGCATGAGAAACAACAGGACAAATTCACTCTGCATGCTGTGTTTTTCAGAGCATGG
>VZTT01059916.1:7500-12079 GCA_013400855.1 Buphagus erythrorhynchus
GATTTCCCGCTGTCTTTCATATTACGTAAGGTTTAGGTAATTTCCACGTTAAAAGGATTTTAAAGTAGTTTCCACTGTACTATCTTCAGAATGTAAATATTCCTGTATCATCTTCGATATATTAGTCATATGTGGTTCTGAACGTCCTCTTGTCTGTGTGTGGTTATGGCATGAGCTACTTGCTACACGCGCCTAGAAATATATTATCAGACAATAAAATGATTAAGAAACCCACCATTGAAAATTGGAGCCATGTTATTTAATTTCTTTAAAAAGATTAGATGTTTCCCTGTTGTTGCCGTTTCTGTAGGTTTTTTTCCCCTTCTCCAGTAATAACTTGGCGCTGACCTAAAATTGCAATCGAATGATATTTGTGAAGTTTAATTGATAACTTAGCATCTCTGTCACAACTCCCAGCCCATTAGATGATGAAATCTCACCTGGTTAAACGGGAGAGCTCACTGGCCTCTGTACCGCATGCCTGATTATACAGCGAATCTGTTAATTTACCAAACCACCTTTAGAAGAAGGACTTGATGGACACCACAAACTGTATTCATGCGGTAGCTAAGAGAATGTGCCGTATTCCCCGAGCCGCCTCCCACCACCTACCTGCAGAATGAGAAATGGAAAATTAGTGAAGATGTGTGCATGAAGGGAGCCGAGCAATTAGCAAGGAGCTGCCGCCGGCTCGGGAGAGAGGGAGTCGGGACCAGGCGGGCAGGGACACGGCCACGGGCAGCCCGCGCTCGCCGCTCCCCGCCGCAAGCCGAGGGGAGGCGCGCCGCTCCCCGCTCCGCCTCGACCCGCGGCTGCTGCCCGGGCTCGGCGGGGCGCAGAAGGGTCTGTGCCTGCCTGTGTGTGTGTGTGTGCGTGCGTGCGCACCCCTGATGGCTGCCTCGCCTCTCTCCCTCCTGGGTTTGTTTTGTGATGGTGCTTTGAGAGGTTAGGTTTTTTGGTTTTCCTTTGGAGAAGCCCCGATCCGCTTTCTGGAGCGGTGTGCCCGTGGCTGCTCCCTCTCCTGCGTTTCTTTGCGTCCTTTATTTGCGGATGTGCCTGGCAATTGTTGTTGCTTGTGTTATTAATTGCACCCGGGCCTTTCCTTGCTCTTTGCGAGAGCGCGGTCTAAATTGGCTCTAATAAATATTAGCCGCTAGATTAGGCGAGGTGAAGCTGGCACGGAGCTCTATTTTCGACCTGTAGCCTCTGCAAAGCCGCCAGTTCTGCGCCAGATTAGCCCCATCCATCCAGTGTCAATGGTTGTCTTGTTGAGAAAATCAGTGAGTAAACACGGCTGACAGAGAGGGGTATCAGCTGATTACTCATACAAATAGACTGCAAACTCCACCAGGAGAAGCTGTTTCCAGAGATGGGTTTCTCGCACTGACAGGGCTGCTTCTCCCAGGATCCCGTGTCCTGCTGTTCCCACTTTGTCCTCCATCAATCACACAATTGTGTCCGGGATGTTTTATAGAGTCACTTAATATCCCTGCCTTCATCTCTATTCACTTAGAGAATGATCTGCCATAAGGGCTAAAGGCTTTTGCAGGTTGGGACCAGAGACAAACACGGGCCACAATGGCTCTGGTGGAAAACAGCGATTCATGACAGTGCCTGGCTTTTTGATGCTAATGGAACCGCCACGGGGTATTACAATAGCGGCCAGGCAGTGATTTAAATGTGCTCCTGCCATTATCCCGTGGTCCAGCACATTAAATCACCCCTCGCAGATCAGATGCCAGTGGGCATGGGGGCAGGGAAGGGAGGAAAACCATTCCGGCAAGCCACGGCGGATTCCCCCGTGAGGGGCGAAAGACGACTTCGAAGGATGAGATACCGAGCAGATACCCCCTTCGGAAAGGGTTCGGGGCCACACCGCATTTGTGAAGCTGTACACCCTTCTCCAGGGTGAGGGAACAGCGCCGCAGCATCACCCAAGGAGATAAAACTTTGAAAGGGGTTGTCCGAGTCGCCTCCCCGCTGGCAGGACATCTCCCTCCAAACCTGCGGACCGACCGGTTGCAAAACGTATTTTAATTACGAATTTTAAAGACGAAAGAGTTACAAGGTATCACTGTTTAAGTGCCTCATCTGCAAATTAGATTGCTACACAATTAATCAGAAAGTTAATTAATGAGCAAGTAACTAATTAGGACATTTAAAACCAGTGTTTATAGTGTCTTAGTTAAAAAACCCTATGTAGCTAATTGGCCTATACACTGATTTCATAACTCATAGCCAAGGTTATAACGCTACAGATGTATTATTATGTACAAACTGTAATTATGTCACTATTTTATTAAGCGCATCTTACCTGAATCAATTTTATTAGCATTTTTAACATTGAAAATTCTTTACTGCAAACAGATTAGAGTCAAGACACTACACGTACAGCCGCGGCTTGCCTTCCGACGGCACGAGGGACGAGGGTCAGGAGTTTTAGGAGAACCGGAAAAGTGTTGAAAACTCGGCCCGGCGGAAGGAGGGCTCACGGGACGGGTTTTCCTCCTGGCGGTAACGGGAGCGGAGCCGGGAACCCGACAGTGATGCGGGACCAGGTGTGGGCAGGAGACTCCGGCGGGGGCAGCTGCTCCTCCAGCAAACCCCTGGCCGGCTCCTCCACCCGTGACTGGGGAAGGTCACTCGCAGCCCGCCCCGAAGCTGGCAGCCACCAAGTAATGCGGAATCCAGCGGGGTTCCTGTCCTCGCCTCACCCCGCGGTGGCGTGGAGTGGCCTGGCCGGGGGGAGATGGGAGCTCTTGCTCCAGGTGAGCTCCCCCCACCCCAGCCACCGGCCCCCCGCTCGGCCGGGCAGGGGCACCCCGGGCATCCCGGGCACCCCGGGCATCCCGGGCACCCCGGCCACCCCGGGCTCCCCCGGCCACCCCGGCCACCCCGGCCACCCCGGGCACCCCCGGCCCCCGCATCCCCGGCGGCACGGCCAGGCACCGGGGCAGGGCCTCGGGCGCTGCCCGCAGCCTCTCTCCGGCGGCTGCGCGGGGCTGTGATAATGCGCAAAACTACTCTTTGTAATCTCCTTTTCAACAGTGAGGAGTACATATAGGTAATTTTAATGAAGAGGTTCCTGTACCACATTATTAGCAATAAATCTACACCATTCTTTGTTGGTTAAAATCATTATCATCATCATCGGTATCATTACTGAACTCATTATTCTTGTGTTACTATCAGAGTAGATTTATGATAACACCAACCATCACGCCTGAGTTAAAGAAGGTGTAAAGGTTTGATTAATAGCTGCTTTCACGTTTTAATACTCGACATTTTCTCACTTTTTTCTTTTTTTTTTTTTTTTTAATTTATTTTTTTTTAAATAAGGGGCATGATAATTACCGGAAGTAATTACTGGTTTTGTTATAAAGTGTCTGATTAGGCGCTCAGGCGCTGTTCCTCAAGTAAAATATAAATAAATAACACGTTGGACACAATAAGTTCTTGTAATGACGCAGTAAGGCAGTTTTTGAGAACAATTAAGATTTTCTTCAATCACACTGACATTTTAGATTAATAAGTGTTAACAGAAAGAAATACACCCCCCTCAGAAAAACAAACAAACAAAAAGAAAAAAAAAAAGCCAGTCCTCACAGGTTTGCAGGGAATAAAATGACGGTAGGAGCTGGAGCAAAGGACGAAGAGGATATCACCTTNGCGGGCGGGAGCACCGCGCTCGCTCTCCCTGAAAGGTTACACGGCGCTCTGCCTCGCTTTGTCTTCCCCGTGCCCTTTCCTGGCAAAAATGGAGACATCACATCCTTGCCCAGCCCCGGCTCAGTATTTATGAAGGTTTTCTGACAAATAGGCAGGCTGGCCACGCATGGGTGACTGCCTTCATTCCGCACTTGGCTTGTTTACATAGGACCAGCACCATTTCCACGGATTAAACAAATCACAGCGAGAAGGAGACATTTATAATCCGCCAACGAGGCCACAGGCAGTTAAAAAATGTGTGCGTGTGTGTGTATGCTGTGAGAAAGAAAAATAAATGTTCATGTCCAGGGAGCTGACCTTCTTCTTGGAGGGTAACTCAGGGGGTATAGATATAAATATAGGTTGAATATAATGTCTTACGCACAAGCCCACAGTATGTATTTAATAATTATCTGTTATACCCAGTTATTGTGTACAAATGCATAACATTAGTTTGCATTTTATGCGGTCCTTTCACCCGGAGCCCCCCTCCCCAGGCTGCCAGAAGCGGCTGCAGAGCCTCCGGCTGCACACAAAGCGACGTGCCCGCACCGCCACGCCCGGGCACTGCTCTGTGGGGGCGGCTCGGGCGGCGGAGCGGGCAGCCGTGCGCCCACGCGTGCTGCCGTGCGCACACGGGGAGGGAAGCGGGCGGGGCAGGCCGCCCCGACAGGCACGGCCCGCTCTCCACGCCGAGCCGGGTGCGGGTGGGTGGCACAGCCTGGTGCCTGGGCACCGCAGCCTTGCAGGGAGGGCCCCGAGCTCGCCCCGGAGAGTGGCTCCCGTTTGCACAGCCGGGCCGCGACATGCTCACCCTTCTGCTCCTCTGTCACCCGGAAGCATTATTAAAAAAGAAAAAAAAAAAAAAAAA
>VZTT01059917.1:10475-24368 GCA_013400855.1 Buphagus erythrorhynchus
CCACTCTTATCCTATCCTATCTTATCCTATCCTATCCTATCCTATCCTATCCTATCCTATCCTATCCTATCCTAGTTTGTAAGAGCTCTGATTCAACATTTAACAGGAGCACTTGCTTGAAATAGAACATAAAACAAGGTGGAATGGTACTCAGCCATATTATAAGAAAGCTTTCTTAAAAAACCTTTCTCTGATACTCAGCTTCATTTGGAATCTGACAGGTTCATTTGATTTACTTTGTGTGTAATTGCCCCACAGTGTTGCTAAAACATTAAGCACTGTGGAGTTAGGAGCATTTTTTAAGTATAAATTATTTTCAGAGTAGGTATCAATAAAAGTGATTGTGATATATAGAAATTTCATGTATCAAATCAAAAAGTGAGAGGAAATTTGAGTTGAAAATCCTCTTTTTCAGGTATCTCTGTTACCTGATACTCTCATAAACCTAAAACCATTTGTCAGAATTACTTTACTGCAAATCTATGAAAAGTATTTTTCATAAGGAATAAGCTGCAATTCCATAACAAGTGCTTTGGATGAGGAGTAATTTCAGCAAGTGAGTCTGTGGTATCCCAGGCTATATTGCCAGTTGGTGAAGTCCCATCATCCCTTTTCCCCATCTTTCATCCTCTCCCTTGTAGTTCTGGCATTCATCTAGAGCTGCACTTCAGTGTTGCACTGGGCTGAACTAGTAGGAAATTGCTCCAAAAAAAACAAAATCTCCAGCTAACTATTTAGTAAAAAGAATGTAGGATAACAGGGATGCTGCCAGAGCCAGAATGAGCAGGGGAGCAGAAACATTTTGTGTTAGGGAGGAATGCAAAGTAGCAATCAAACCAGCATAAGTTGGTGTGGATCCACACCTGCAGATAGCACAGAGTCTCCAGATGCCAAAGGGACAGCTCCATCCTCCCCATCCCTCCCACTCCTGCTCCAGATGCACCTTTATGGGATAAAATTATTCTTGCACTTGTTGCATTCTGCTAAACTTCCCTTCAGAGTGAAAGCCTTTGTATTTTAAAGGAAACTATTAGGAAAAGGAATAATTGTATAAAACAATATTGTCAGCCCACACTCCATGTGTTTGCCAGGTGTTTCAGACCAATACTCTGGTTATTAATTCAGTAATCAACAAGGTGTAATAAGTAGGAGTGTGCATTAACACCTGTATGATAATGGACTATTTTAGTTTGGTTTTTTTTAATCTAATGCATATCCCTAGTCAGAAGAAAAAAGAGTACAATCTGTCTTGTTTAGTTAATCACAGTGTTAGTGGGTTAAACTGTGTGCAGGCCTTTGCAAAACCAAAGCCAATAAAGTGTTTGTAACAGATCTTCAAGGTGTTCTGTTCTAATAGTATTTTTGCTCTCATGTGCCTTATGGCTACAGAAATAAATTATCAATTTATTCTGTGGAAGTTTAACATTGTAATTTAAAGAAATGTATGTAAATTTTGCATGAAGGTCTTTCAGTAGATAATTAATTTAAGAATTCTTAAAGCATTGTCAAGTACCTCATTTGTTATGTATGTACACATTTCAAAGAGCTTTTATTCCATTACACGACTTTCAGTAGATTTTCAAATATGCCAGCTTCATATGTAAAAGATTCTATTATAGAAGTTCAGTATGTTGGAGGAATTGAAATATTTACTAGGAGACTTGTGCTTAATGACATATTGAAGTTTTATCCATCATCATATGCCTTCCTATGCTGTTCTCTGCAGACAGTGATCCTGTAGTACAGTAGAAAGCAGTTGATTTCATTAAACTAATTTTTAGCAGGATTATCATGTTCTGCAAAGGAAAAGCAGGAAAAAAACCACATTATCAAAATTAGCAGAAATGCCTGAAAACAGGCATATTTAAGTAAGGTCCAATAGGAATATTTTTATTAAATGTTTTCAATATTAAATTGAGCTTGCTATACTTCAGTGTATTTCTGAATTAATGTTCATTTTTGTGAACATATTCAGAAGTCATTTAGTATAATTATGGACCTTTAAAAATACTGGATGTGCCGTATTTTAACCTCATACAAGGTGAATAATATTGCTAAAAATAATATAAAGGATGGCAATTATTTGATGTGATAAAAATGTAAGGACCTGGATTACATAAGAAATGTAATATTAAAGCATGGAGAGTGTAACAGCTACAGGCAGGGGCACAGAATCACTTCCAAGGTCATTGTGTCCAACCATTGACCTACACTGGAGTAACCACATATAAATGGACACACAAATAAATCAAATTTTAATTAAATATTGTTAAAGTGATTTAACTTACTTATGTGGTCCAGGTCTCTAATATAAAATGTTGCTTCAATACTGCAGACTAATGCAGAGGAATTAATGCAAGTGTGAGCTTAGTGGTTGACAAAATAAGATGAAAAATAGGAAATGCAGATGCAGATTAGTATTTAACTAAAAAGAGTATGTACGTAGATGGGCTTGAAACACTGGAAAAAGTGGGGGGAATGTGGGCAAAGCATTGTTAGTTTAGGGAATTTTTTTCCACCATTATAGTGCTGACTTCCCAGCTGTAGTTTCAAATCAGTTTGAGAAATAGGAACATAAAGTGTTTAAGAAATTACCTTTTATCACGTGGTACACTTTAGAAGTGCTGCTGAAGTGGCCAGTGAAAGCTAATGAAGCAGTATTTTAGCAGTTTGTTGGTTTACACTCTTAATTTTTGTCAAACATTGTGAACTCAGGGTGGTGGTGCTGGGTCCAGGTTCTAGGGGAAGGGGAGAGTATGGAAGCAGTTATGATAGTAAACAACAAAAAAACCCAGTATTTCCTTCTTTGAGTCAGTATTGATCCACAGTCTGCCTTTATTAGAGTGAAGTACCATGGGATCCATCTGAGTAGCTTTCCATTTTACTAGAATAATTATTGTAGAGTGGTTTGCACAGAAAGGTAGATCCCTGATTCTCTGTCTGTGCTCATGAAGATGGATTCACTCTGACACCCTGCAGGTGTTGAGAGGATGAGGGGAAGGGAGGCAGCACCATTCTCACTGAATACCTATGGTAAAAATCACATTAACTCATGCAGGTTTTAGAGTCTCAGAGTGTGTGTGCAGGCGTTTGCAGTCTGAAAGTTTATCTTGGACTCTTCTAAGGGAAAAGTTCTTCAGTAGGAAATGGGGCACAGATACCTTGGGCTTCCTTGACTTCCTGAAAAGCTTTAAAAACACAAGGGGTGAGCGAGGGATGCTGGAGACGATGGACACCTGACATTCTGTTGCTGTGCTCTCCCCCAGGCCTTACTTCAAACTCATGATGTAGTGGCCCATGAAGTTTACAGTGACGAAGCTCTGAGAGTGACCCCTCCTCCCACGTCTCCCTACCTGAACGGGGACTCCCCCGAGAGCGCCAACGGCGACATGGACATGGAGAACGTCACGCGCGTCCGCCTGGTGCAGTTCCAGAAGAACACGGACGAGCCCATGGTGTGCAGGGAAAGCCTCTGCTCCCCTTGTCTCTGTGCTGCTCAAGACCAGTATTGTAATGATTTTAGGTTACTCACTTAGAGGTGGGGTTGTCGATTAACTGGAATACTTCAGCAGGCGCTGGAGATATTTATCCTCCTTGAAATGCTCTGTGTGCACTCACGCTGCTGCTGTGCCACTAGGGCTGGGTTTGTTTAAAAGCAGCCTTGTAGTAGCTATAGCAAATTAGTCCTTAAACCCAACTGGAGCCTTTGCACTTCAGTATAAAATCACTGTTTTACCAAACCAGACCCTTATATACTCACATGTTGAAGTATTGCATCCTCACTTAAAAATAGTATCTGGTTTTATTGTTCATCTTTAAGTGAGTGACAAAGACTTTCTTTTAATCTTAAAATTTGTATCCAGCCTTCAAGCTTTCAGGAAACATGACTATTCTTTACCACTCAAGAATCACAGTGCTTAAAGTTCTATTTTAAAAGTATAAACATTTCTTTTTTTCTAGGGAATCACTTTAAAAATGAATGAGCTGAACCACTGCATTGTGGCAAGAATTATGCATGGAGGAATGATTCACCGGCAAGGTAATCACATCTCCTGAAGAGCTTTGTCTTCAAACACAGTTATTTTAGATCCTTTTGTACAAACTGTGTACATTCTCCTGATTTTGATTGCTGCTATTCCATAGCAGTGTTTCTCTGTGCCTGCATGGGCTCCTGCTAACTGCTTTAGTTATTGTCCAGTTGCAGATGTCTGCCAGTGTTTTGAGGTGAGGGCCCACTGTGTTTCATTTAGGTCTTAATTAGGATAATTACTATCTTATTACTGAGTATGGTTCAGAAAGAGGTGGAAACACCAGTAATTTCTGGACCTGTACTTATTTAATGCTCTGTTTAAAAAAAAAAATCCTTACTCAAGTAGTGGTACTTTCCTTGCAGAAATGAAAGAGCTTTGTCCACACAGTTCTTGAGGATCTTTATATTTTTGGTGTTGAGAATCACAAAAATGAGATTTGAAATAAAAATATTACCTGTGCCTAGATTCTAAATCTTTCAGTTTTAACTACCATAACAAATCCTGTAAACATGCTTTTTTTTCTCATCCCCAGTTTTCTCCTTTTTGTCATTTTGTGTGTTCAGTTCAGGTGTCCAGAAGTAACTGGGTTTTGTCCTGCATTAAACACATGAACTTCCCTGGCAGTTTGTTGGCTGCAAGTTTGGATTGCAGCCATGAAAGGGTTACTTTAGTTTTTTCAGACTGCCATCTTTTTCTTTTGATGAAAACAAAAATTTTCCTGATTTTTCAGATCAAAGTTCCATCTAGCCTACTGTTCTATTTCAAAGGAAGCTAGGAACAGGTAATTGGGAAGACAAAACATATATTCACTTTGTCTGACTGATGTGGTAAAATCTGTCAGGAAGCAGAAAGAACAAAAGTTTTAATACAAGCAAAGATGTAATTCAGAGAGAATTCTATAGGCCTTTGGAGGACCTTCTGAATTGAAATTTATTTGGCTTCTGAAAGTGTTTTTTAAAAGGAGATTGCTCTGAGATTCACAGGAAAAAGTTTTTCTTCCAACTGTGCTTAGGTAGTGGTGATACTCTGCACATGTTGCTTCACATGACTGTGTTCCATAATGAGGCAAATAAAACTTTTAAAACCTGCTAAAACTAGGTAAATTGTCCAACTGTGCCCATTAAAACTCTTCTTTTTAATTTTACATTGTATTTTATTTCTAAAGATTTAGGAAATTTAACCTATTCTCTATGTGCTTCATCTAGCTAAGGTAGTGCTTCTGCACTAGGTATAGCTTGAAAATGAGCTGAATTTCAGTGTTTCTGTAGTATAGTCATCTTTTTTTTAATGCTTCTAATTCTGTTAGTGCTCTAGGTGCCTCTTAGCTTCACTGCTTCATTCAGCATACCTGTATTTAGAATATTTTTACTGAATAGAACAACACAAGTGTAATTTGACAGTGATCTCAAGCATCATCTTTGAATCCTATTGGTAGGGTCTGTGCCTTGCATTAGTTTTGGGGCATTTTTTTTCTGCTGTCTCTTTTTGCTGTATGGAAAACTGCCAGGCAATATCAACAATGTCTGGATAATAAATCTATTGTGAGGGATACAGGAACTGTATAATTTCAGTTATAAACACCAACTATGCAATTCCAGTCACAAAATTGTAGCTGCTGTGAAGTTGCCTCCTATCTCTAGGTCAGCTCTGTCTAGTCCTGGTGATTGAAATTGTTCTTATTCCAAAGGTGGCAGAGTTGAAATGGGAAGAAAGGCTTTTAAAGATTCCATCTACTTACACCTTCCAGAGCATTCAGTAGAAATGAAACACCAGTGTCAGTCATTAAAAATTTTCTGTTTGTTGTCAACATGTCTGCCAAATGTCTATTCTTTATTCCTAATTTTTATCTATACTTCTCCTTATGGTCATGAACATAACAATATTCACTTCTGTCAGAATGACAGAAATGGGAAATGCTGCAGAAAAGGGGATTTTATTTGATACGGGGATGTTACTGAATCTGATTCTCAGTCTAATATATAATTCCATCAGTTTTAGGTTTTGAAAAATACCAAAGAATATTTATACTATTCCAGGCCATGTGGTGTTTTTGATTCAATATTACTGTTTAATAACAAAAACGTGTTTTTCCCATTTACTTAGAGAATGCCTGGGCATCTCTTGCTGTGTATTCACTGCTCTCTGAAAGACAGATTTGTACCTAATATGAAGTCCTTTTCTGAATCTAGCAAAAAAAATTTTAATGTTGTTTTCTGTTTATGCCTTTGTATGAATATTAGTGCTGTGTTACAATTATTGCAATTTGTAGAAACATGTCCTGAGGTGATTGTGTATTTGTTAACTCTGCAGGTACGCTACATGTAGGGGATGAAATCAGAGAAATAAATGGAATCAGTGTGGCAAACCAAACTGTAGAACAACTACAAAAAATGCTTGTAAGTGCCTGAAGTCTTCCTCATGTCCTCTATAAAGTACCTGTTTATTTAGTCAAAACTTTTGTTTAATTGTGTTCTAACTTCCCCTTTTTCTTATGTTCTTGATAGACTACATGTCCATGCGACAAAAAGTTATTTCAATTTATAACTGTTGGGCTCACAGTTACTGATGTTACAAATTTTGAAGAACATTGCTTTGAGCTCAGACACTGTGTCTTTTTCCAGGAAAACTCCACCGTTGGCCTTGCTAGTAGAGTCTGTTTGATATTTCCATAACACTTGTTAATTTTTCTGCATATAACCCTAACCTTGAGATCTTGGATGGTGTCATTAATCCTTGACAAGTTTAAAGGGAAATAGCATTTTTTTTGGGGTCACAGTAAGCCAGCCAAAGAGAGGAAGGGGGGAAACTCTGAGACCTCTTGAAGTGATCTGCTCACATTTCTGCCCAGATGAAGTCCTGCAGTTGTCAGCCATGTGATATTCACAAATATTCAGATTGCCATTTAAGAAAATACGTTGTCACAATCTGCTGCTATTCTGGAGTTACTACTTGTTATAAATATTCTTATACAACAGAAAATGCAAAGTAGCAGACCCCATGTTCTGTTTTGATGAAAGAGTATTTTTGACATTCCTGCCTTCAGTACAGTAAAATGCAGCTTTCCAGAAACTGAACACAATTTTGCTATTTAACATGCATGATGAAGGGGAAGAAAATGCCACTTTGGTAGAAAAGACTGTAAATAGCAAGAATATATCTACAAAGAAAAGGTTGACATGGAAGAAACCTACACATCTCTAAATCTCTCACATTAAAATACAGTTCTGGATTCTAGGCATTCAAAACCTGGTCAGGTGAACAAATTGGTAATGCATGTTCATCCTTTAGATTAATGAGGACAATTTAAATGTTTGTTTATAGGTGATATGACAACTTACCCATAGCATTTCAGCTTTTCATATTTGGACTGTGATGTTTTCCTTTCAAACATTAACAATTTGGAGATTTTTTTCTTCAGTGTTAGTCTCGAAGTGCTTCTTTTTTTCACAGAGGGAAATGCGTGGAAGTATTACCTTCAAGATAGTGCCAAGTTATCGCACGCAGTCTTCGTCCTGTGAGGTAATGAATTTAATGACCCATTCCTTTTCTTCCTCAGTCCTGTAACTAACTGCCTGCTGATGGCTGAATGTTACTGCTTTCTGGGAAATTGTTTCTGCCTGTCCTGTTAGATCACGCACACCAATTTTACAACAAAGATAACGGAACACGAGTAGGTCCCACCTACCTACTCAGCCCTGCCTTCATATTCATCTCATCAGCACCTTAACTAACTCTTTACAGCCTATTAAAGAAAAAAAAATAGGAAAGGGGATCCTCAACTTTTGCATTTAGGAAGCCCCTTTAAAATATGACCATTTAAACTCATATTTCAGGAAGTCTGTTAAAGTTCCTAAGCTGAGGAATGATCCTCCTCATTTTTAGGCTTTAAGTATTACATTACTGCTTTGGGCTGTTAAGGGTTAATTGAAAAACCTGTTTCTGTATAACCCTGTTGAGGTAAATTTGTGATGGTCGTGTGTAACAGTTACATGTGGCTTAATATTATGTTTCCATGAAAAAATGGTCTTTGTCACTACAGAAGGAAAAACAGATTTCCAGTTGTTGCTGAACTAGAGGCTTGGTATTACGGCTTTTGCACAGCAACATATAATTCCCTTCTGCTCACGAAGCCACATTCCAGATTGCAGCTGAAGGGAATTAAATCGTAGAAAATGGCTACTTGGGAGCCAGTGTTCAGTGTGAGCATACAGATGGCATGTGCAGCGTGCAGATGATGCCAGTCCCTCCGTGCCACACGCTTAACTGCGCAAGCAGCGCCCGAATTAGAGCTCCCCGAGTGCAGTCACAACCCCTGCTGAACTCAAGCACCTTATCTTAATCAGAGCTGTGATTTCACCCTAATTGTTCTTGTGTCTCAGCAGATGCTGGAATACACAGAAACTGCTATTGTGGTTGTCAGAACAATCTGTTTTGCAAGGAAAAAAAAACGACTGCTTTTTGGTTGCCTTCGGTGCTTCTAGTAGAATTCAGCAGAAACTGAAATGCTTTAGAGGTGGAAGGTTTGACAGATTTTCACCTATGAGGCCAATTTTCTTAAAATTAATATGAAACCAGAAGTTTTTCATGAAATGCAAAGGCTTTTTAAAAAATTACATTGTGCTGACAAGTTCATGTATTGACTTCTGTGCTGCAAGGAGGAGTAATAATAAAAGATGCCTCACTTCCCAATATTGAAATACAGAAACTGGTGAAACTGAAGACTTGCTGGGAAGATGATTATTTGGAAAAACTCAGCATACAGCTTTAAATAAATAATACTAGTTGTCATTTTAGTAATAGCAATCATCTTTTTTATTTAGCTTTGTGTCCTTAGGCTTTTCATGACTATTTATTTCATAGAAGAATGGAAAATAGATTCCTACCTTCCTTTGGAAAAAAATGGCTAAACTAGAAATGTGTGATCAAAGAGAAGAAGAAGCTATGTCTAATTATCCCACTTTGTAGCATTTAGCATTCATTTAGTCAGAGATGGATGAGTCCTTTCCACCTGCTCAGCCACACTAAGACTTTGGCTTGATTTTCATCAGTTACAGGTGTACACAAAAACCCTGGTGTTTTTAAATCATCCTGTTAAAGCATCACTAGTCCTTTGGTACACATAGAATTTTTTTCACAGAATTTTTCAGGAAGGTGATTCAGATGAGGAATCAATTTCTTAACCATTGATAAAGACAAAAAATCAATGTTGACTAACATTACTCACATAGAAATCTTGTTTCTCATGCCCTCCAGCAGGATAAATAGAGATATTTTTAACTTCACCAGTATAATCTTCCTAGTTAAGCTATTTTTTGGCAATATTTCAGTCTATATTTATGTTTATTTTGCCCCCTCCTTCAGTCATGGACTGGGGCTCATGTAGTGTAGTTTTATGAGAAGAGGAATATGAAATAGAATTGAGGACTGAGGGCTTTGAGGCTCCTACCAGGATCACATCATTGGATTGCAAAACATCTTGTTAATCTTAAATAAGAAAAAACTACATATTAGTAAAATCAGAGATGATGTGCCTTTTCTTTACAATCTTAGGCCTTCACAAAGGTGAGGGAGTCATAGAATGTTTTTTTTTTTTAATAACTGGGATTTGAATTTCACTTGCCATATTTGTCTTCTTTTATAGTCATTTAAAATAAGTGTCATTTTCTAAATATTGAGCCATTTCTGCATATATAGGGAAGTCTTTTTCCTACACTGTGTAATTCAGGGGTTTGAAAACTAGGCTGTTTTCAAAATCTCAGCTGAATAATTTCAGGTTTCTTAGGCATTTGTGGCTTTTCCTGCACACATGCCTTCTATTCAGCTACCAGACCTATTTCATGGAGCAGACCTTGCTTGAAGACATAATACTTTTGAATTCCCTTGTGTAAAAATTGAATCAGCTCATCTGATGTGAGGTGAGCTGTTTAGTTACTGGTGTGGTAAATGACCTGAGTTAACACAGATATTTAGATAACAAGGGGCCAGGGTGTTGTTTTCTTCATCAGATACCAAGAAAATTGCAGATTTACATAAACATGAACTTTAGTAATTATTGCAACACATCCTTCTTATGGCTGATGGCTGTGTACACTGTTTATATGTTTCAGTTTTGTCCCAGTGAGTAAGCATTTTGCTCTGGCTACATTTGCATTCTTACTTTGTACTGACACAACATCCCAAGTAACTTTTTATAGTGTCACATACATGAGAATGGTAAGAGAAGTACTTTTTTTTTAAAACAAAAAAATCCTTATAAACATTCTTTATGTTTCAGATTGCCTTTGTGAAACTCTTAAGTTGTTTCATTAAAAAGAAAAGCCTTTATACATATGAGATTTTAAAAGCCTGGTGGTAATCACCACAGATTTTTCTTTTCTTTTATCTTCCATGGTTTCCATTAGTGCTCAAACATCAGGAGTTTTTGCTGTCTTAAACCTTTTTTTAAATTGTATTAAAAATACTGACAGAAGTGTTCCTTGAGCAAGACAGAAATTTAAAAGTATTTTCAGAATTTTGGAAAGTCTGTCTGTTTTTGTTGGAGGTTTTGGGTTTGTTGGTTTTCTTGTTTGGTTGTTTTTTTTTTTCATATCTGCCAACAATGTCGTTGATCCAGCTGTTTCTATCAGTATCTCATTTGATCAGGTCATATTTATTAGACATCATTGAGTTCTTCTGTATGGGTTTGCATCTCAAATACATTGGTTTATCATTCATAAACCACACCTAAAAACAAGCAATCAACAGGAAACTGGGTTTGCCATAATTTGGAAATAATTATGATTGTTTCCTCTAAGGCTCTGGCTCTGTGGTTCTTCAGCTGAATAGTGATGACCTCAAAGATTCCTGTGTTGTTTTTGTCTTGGGGCTGGAGAAGGCTGGGAAGTCCAGGCAGTCAAGTTCACTAAAATATAATGATACAAACCTTTCTACATTGCTCATAATCATTGGATCCTCCAAGTGTTTTTCTGCCCCTATTCCCAGGAAAAGTAGGGCTTCTGCTGATTTACTGGAGAAACAAACTCACAACCAAAACTGAAGTTCTCCAGGCCAGTCCTAAGCAGTCCTGTTATTCTACAAGGATCTCTGTGCTCATTGATTTGTCTCATTAGATTGTTCATAATAGAGTTTTTCTCCTAACTTTTGAGTCTGGTATTTTTTGAAAGAAAGACCTGTCCCTAGAAAATTAAGAATCTAAATGACTTTGAAATTTTAACAGAACAGCCTAATTATGTAAAAGTCATACATAAAAATATCTCTTGACTAACTTGCTAGATCATTTCTGACAGTACTGAAATCACCAATAGCACTGAAAATGTATATTTTCCTCAGTATGTTATGATGAACATTTGCTTTGAATAATATGCTGCCTTGTATTGAGAACTGTTGGAGGAATACAAATCAAAACATTCTCAAACCAAGAAAATTTCCTTCAAAGGCAGAATCCTTCAAGACAGTCCAGAAATAGTGGCATTCTCTAAACCCGTTTTTCTTCAAATGATTTAGTGCTTGCATCAGTTTCCAAAGCTTTCCCTTGCTAAACCATCACTGACAACAGATTATAACAAACTGTATTTAAGGAAAAAAAGTTAAAATTGTTTTTTCACCTCTTGAAAGTGAGAAAATAGCAGAGACAGAATTGCACTGCAAGCAGAAAATCTCTTTATAAAGCAAGGAAGTCACAACTTTTTTGAAAAAAGTTCTGGTTACAGTTTGGTAAAGGTGATGCTGATAATCCATACACAAAAGAAAAAAATGGGAATACTGATTCCTTTAGGCTTTTCATGTTTTTATATTTTTTTCAGTAATGAATTGTTCATTTGCTCTCATTTGAACATTTTAAACTTGTTGTGCTGGAGTGATTTTAAATTAGAATTAGAGCTGATTTCCCCCACTCCATTACACATTGCAAATACTTGTGGGAGGCAAGTTTTGTTCTTATGTATGTGGTATTAATCCCTGATTAATGTTGGATGAACAGTTTAGCTCCAGGTTTTTAATTGTTCACAAAAGGTACTTATATTGATAAAATATGACAGGGTTAACTTTGTTTGCTTAGAAAACTGGTTTAGCCCTTTTTTTCTGCTGTTCTTGGTGTTGCATAAAATGACCAGACATTCCTAAGCTGATCTTTGATGTGGAACATTATATTCCAGAATTCCTTTGAAGGGAAAAGGATTTTTTTTTAACAATGTATGAATGGATTATTTTATTTCCAGAAGAGATGGCTCAATTATCTGACCCCATGGAATTAAGTACTGTACAGTCAAAATGGCATGTGAAAAAAAATCCCCAATCAGAAATTTGAGTTATCATTCCTGTAGAATTTCCCAGTGTGTGCCCTATGTCTGTTCTCTCTGCAGTGAAGTGTAGAGCCACACTGGCATCTAGGTCAAGGGAACTGGCTTTTTTAAATACTATATTTTGGCAAGGTTTGGTACTTCCAAGCCCATACAAATGTTGGAGGAAAACCCTCACTGTGCTGTAAAATGGATGAGAAGGGAGGAGAGAGAATGCAGCTTTCTCCTGAGCCTCAGTGTTTGTGAGGCACTGCAGGGAGATGCATCTTGCTGAGTAGAGACTGATCAACACTGACAACCACCACACAGCTGAAAAATACTCAGAAACATCTTTAAAACAGGATATGGGCCTCATTCTATTCCAAGTACTGTGAGAGTGTAACTTTCAGGTTCTTTAACCAAGACTGGTGTATGGTTGAGGGCTGGTAGCCTTGTCAGCCACATGAGATCTCAGAAGCCCCAGTTATTAAAAATTTGAAGGCAACATAAAAATAGTTATTACCTCAGATAAATCAAAAATTCAGAGCTGTGGAAAAGCTTTTCAGATTTACAGAGTTTGTAGTGTGGAAGCTTTCACAAATGAAGCAGCTAAGCAAATGGTTCTAAGGCTGTGGATGTAACTGTTCTTTGAAATTTATCTGTGTTCCTGTGCTAGTGTTGTGTTGTTAATGAACCTTGTGTCTTATTTCAGAGAGATTCCCCCTCTACATCCAGACAGTCCCCCGCTAATGGTCATAGCAGCACTAACAATTCTGTTTCGGTAAGATTTCCAGTTCCACACAGAGAAAGTGNGGTTATTTGATATGTAACTCCCTGTTTTTTTTTTTTTTTTTTTTTAAAGGGCTTTTTCCAACATATTCTTCTCATTAAAAGCCATACAGTGAATTAAATGTTAATAACTGTACTGTGACACTTCAGTCATCCTTAAATCATTGTCAGCACTTTCCTNGGAGCGTGTACTGGTTTCCGCTATCTGAGTTAAGGAATTGGTGTGCTCTCTGCTGTCGTGGTACGTGCACATACTGTGTGAAACATGAGCCTTGCCTGGATATGGAAAGCAAAAGGAAGTGGCTTTAAACTGCACTCCAAACCAAGCTATTACCATCACATCTTTAACANCTCCTGTTCTTCCTAAAGTACATTAATGTTAAAATTCATGTTGTTTATCATTTGTTGTTGTTTGGACCAATGTAGTAACTACACACAAGTTTCTTCAGTGAGTGCTGTCAATATCATGAGTTCATGGGACTAGCTAAAAAACAACCAAAAAAAAAGCAAAACTAAGTAACTGTTTCTTTAGCTATTAAAAAAAATTGCAACCTAGACATTTTTTGCTACAAGGTAAAGTGCTTATTAATTAGTAGAATTAAAAATAATTGTGTGAATGAAAAATTTAAGACATTTTTGTGAATTAAATTAAATTTATAACATGAAAGTAGTTGTAATCTTAATTCTCAGCACAATTGATCACATTATACATTTTTAATCATAGGTTTTTTTAATATTTATAATAGCCTCTCTCTTTTAAAAGCAAAACTTGATACTTAAGTGGAAAAGGCATTCAC
>VZTT01059919.1:1926-12174 GCA_013400855.1 Buphagus erythrorhynchus
CAGTGACCACTGCACTGCACTGCCCAATACTGCCCCGCACTCTCACTGCCCCGCACCGCTCCTCCCTTTGGAGAAAGCCCTAGTGGAATGATCCCTTCTGTCCCCCACACTGGGGCTGCGCTGGCACCCCAAAACCCGATGTTTTGGCACCTGGAAAGAGTGCCCCGGTTGCGCTCGTGGGTCTGTCCGCTCCTCGAGCTGGGGGTGCTGAGAGCCCCCACTCGCGTCCCTTGGGACTGGCAGCCCGCTGCTGTCCCTCGCCTGCTGGAGCTGCACGCCTGGCTCTCCGGCTCTCCCTCCCGGAGCCAGCCTGGCGGGCAGGCCAGCGGGGACGGGGCTGTGCCGGCTCTGCCTGTCCGGCTGCTGTGTGTGTGACCACCTTCCCCAGCGCACCTGAGTGCCGCCAGGCAAGGCAGGCGGACATTTCCCCCTGGCAGATTCGCTGCCTGGCTCCTGGACACGCAGCACACGTGGGATAACCAGCTACAGAGGAGGCAGTAGAGCAGTCATGGGAATTATGAGTACTTTGATTCTGAAGGGCTTTCAGAGAGGCAGCTATGCAAACACTCATCATCCACGTACAAATCCAAACGTTTGAACCTAATCTTTTAATAAGGACAGTGTTCTGTACACCTCTGCATTAATGGGAGAAATTTCACTTCGGTGATTTGCTAAGGTTTATTGAACCAGGGGATTACAGACCAGGAAGGAGTGTCCTCTCTCTTGGGAGTATGTTTGTCCAGTTACTGTAGTTTCCCTTTCTCCTGCACGAATATTTGAATATTGACACATCCGGACTCAGAACAGGCAAAGTGAGGAAATGCTGTCTCCTTCAGAGGGCACGGCATGGGCTGGGTGGTGCTGCCCTCACCACAGGCTGGATGGAGGGGTCCTTCAGCCTGGACCTGCTGTAATCCCAAACTATGAGATAAATAGGTGATAATTCCTGATAAAGGTCCTGCTGGAGATAGGGATGGGGTTGCATTGTTTTGACACCGTGTTTTGCTGCATTCTGATGACTTAGGAGATTTTGCTGGAGCTGCTTCCTGAGATTTGCAAACAGACAAACAGACTCGTGATTACCTGATCTGTCCCATGCAATGCCAAGGGGGTCCAAGGGGAGAAAAGCCACTGCAATCTTGCTCCACTGGCCAGAGACAAAGCAAGGCTGGTTTGCTCTGAAAACACTTGTGGCTTCAGGTCACCAGTGTCCAGGCAGCAGTGCTGGTGTGATGAAATCCACCCCAGTTACCTGGTAGAAAACTTTTCCACTTTTTTTCACTTTTGAAGGATTAGGGAGCTGTGATTCTGCATGTGTGTTTTCCTATGTCTCTATGGACTACAGTTTTATACTTCTGGGAGTGAAGAAGAAGAAAACAGCAAAGTTTTCTTTGGCAATGCAGAGATAACAAAGTAGATGCATTTATCTGTGTATTCATGAAGAGCTCTGATACAGGGAGCAGGGAAACCAGCATGATACTGGCTGTTGGAGCTGGCTCCTGTGAGTAACAATTCCTTGCCTGGTAAAGAGGAAAGGTCAGGGCAAAAACTCATGTGAACCTGAGGAGCTAGGATTGTCTGGATTTGATCATTGACATCTGCATAGTCATTTCAGTCCAACAGTGTCCATCTACAAAGGAATGTGCAGTGTTCCCGGTGCTTCAGAGCACTGACTGACCCTCCTGCCAGCCCCCACCCCGACAGACTGGGTAGTTCCTCACTGACTCCTGCAGTGCAAGGACGGGGTTAAAAGTTACCAAGACACTTTTAGCAGGCTTAGATCCTTTGTCTACAGGCAGCCAGGAGGAGGAACAGAACCATTCGGCATGGGAAAGTCTTGGACTTTATACTGAACCTTCTAGGAAAGTACAGGGAGGAGTCCTGGGTACCAATGATCCGATTGCGCCGGTACTGGGAGGGACATCAGGAGTGATCTTGGGGAAATGCATGTGATGCATGTTGTAGCACTCTGACCATGCTGCTAGCTCTTGGATGGACTGAAATTCATGGCCACTCTGTCCTTGGGAAAATTTGGCTTAGGATTTATCTTAGAATTTATCCTGGTGACACCTTGGAGACAGTTTGTGCCAAAACTGTCTGTAGTGTGAGTCTGATTGCTTGCTCATACAGTAGGACAGCATTTGTGCTCAGCTTCTTCCCCTTCCAGGATACAGGACTGAGACTGGAGACAGCGATATTCTGTGAGGATTACTGTGGGACTGCAGCCTTCAGCTGCCTGGAGATGGATGCTGTGCTCCTGAGGGGCTGTGCAGCCATCCCATTGCTCCTCTGTCCCTGTTGGTGCTGCACTGAGCAATGCTACTGGGTGACAGAATGCTCTTGGGTCAAACAAAGCCAATTAAAGGCAGTAAGGACACACATCCATGTGCTCTCAGATGTCCTGCAGTCCTCACAGGCTGCAGCACAAGTTGCCAGTGTCTGTTTGACCACTGAACATCCCTGACAATCTGTACACAGAGTCTACACAGTCCCCTCATGCACAGTGCCAGCCTCATGAACAGCCAATTTGTGTTTTGTTTTCTAGGGACAATTTGAGGTTGATATTTTTTATTCATGTTTCATGAAAGATTTCAAAACCCAGAAACTATTTCTGTGGAATCATCACAAGGAATTTACACAGCAAGATAAACACTGAAACTCCACTTTTCCCTTTCATCACTCATCAATGTTCTCAGTGCTCTGGAATTTGCAGTGGATTTTACAGTATCCCTAAGAGCACCAAGTTTCCTCTTCCGAACCTCCTTCCTTTCTCTGAGACACGAAATATCTTATTTCTTTTCTTGGATGATTTTCTGCTCTGCTTCAATGGGCAAAATAAAACCTTTTTACTCCATAATCACTGTCTTTTCCTCCTCTGCCTGAGGTTCTTTTGTTTTTTTCCCACTGGAAGTCCCAAAGAGTTTTCACTCTATTTTCACCTAGTTTTTATACCTGACTTTTGGGAAATACCATTCCTTCAGCTCATTAATCTCAGCTGAAAGACCTGGGTTTATCCAAGATGTTGCAATCTCCTCTGTATTCTTGAGGCTAAAGGCACTCCCGTAGTGACAGTCCTTAGTGATTGGCCTGCTCTTTAGTAAACATGCAAGTTGAATTTTTTGTCCTTTACAATAGCATGACCAAGTGAGAAGAGGCGTGTGTACAGACAGACCCTGAAATCAAACTGGGCTGTTTCTGTCTGCAGGTAGAGACTCCTCTAATTGTTCCGAGAGATTGCCCTCGTGTGCCACAGCCCTGGCTGCACTGGCCAAATGCTCAACACCTTGGTCATGTCACTCCCTTGGGGGATGTGAGTCAGAGAGCAGCCTCAGTGCTGTACTCAGCAGAGATCTCAGCTCTGTGGGTAGTAAACGATACCTGTTTCCTTTTCTGGCAAAAACAAGCTTTAACACTTGCCAAGACTTGCAAGTGAGCAGCCTTGTTTCCTCTTCTCTCAGACATTTCTCGGGGAAGGCCTCACTGTGCACACCTCTGTTTGGGAAGCATGGGTTCACATGTGGTTCTCTGTCCTTGTGTACACTAAAGCTTGCCCCCAGACCCCCCTGAATTCATCCTTGAGCTAAAACTCGTGTATAAGGGTAAACATCTGATTATAAGTTACTGTAAGTATGGGCAGGTGCACAGAGCAGCAGGTGTGCAGAGCAGGCACAGCTGCATTATTCTGTTTCAGAGTGAAGGCACAAGCTTCACAGCTGGATCAGAAAGTGGGAATGGCCAGACAGCAGCACTCCAGCCCATGTTTCTGGTGGCAGCTAGTTGTAGAGCCAGGAAATAATGCAAGAACATTGACCCTTCCCCAAATGTGTTACAGCCCACCCTGATCCATGTCTGAATATATCTTGAGCTGGTACCAGTATCTTTTAATGTTAATTTTGTTCACTCGATTTTCCCTCCATAAATTCAGCTGTTTGTTTTTTTTAAACTTCTGGCACTTGCAGCATTCTGCAGGAAGGAGTTTTGCAGATTTACTCTGTGCTTCACAGGAAAGTGCAACACCTTGTTTCTTTTGAGCTCTGTGACTTGCTGTTTCATTTGAAGTCCCCAGGGTTCTGGAGGAAAAGGGCAGACTGGTAGGATCACGTGTGTTTAGCTCAGGTTTACATTGTCTAGAAAAACCTTTAAAAGACTTCGTTGTTTATCTGCAGGCTGCTTTTTCTTCTCTCTCTCTCCCACTTACTCCGCCATCCGTCCAGGAAAAACACCCTTGCTGAACCTTAGCTCCAAGCACTGTTTTGCAGGCAGCGCCCAGATGTCTTTGCCCAGATGTCAGGAGGATCTAAGACCTCTGCAAATCTTCCCTGGGATTATTCAGGGTGGTGTCCAGCCTGGTCTGCAGTGAGAGGAGACTGTGTTTGACCATGGTAGCAGCTGAAGCAGCCAAAGATCACAGCTTGCAGGGCTGGAGAGGGCAGCAGCACAAAGAAAGCTTAACCCTTCATCTGCTCCTTACTCCTGCAGGGCTGCCACTCAGTACTAAGTTTTACAAAAAAAGTTGTTGGAGAAGACTTCCTTCAAATTACTCCCATTGCCCATAAACCACAGGGCAGTGAGCAGCACCAAAACCAGAGCTCTTACCTACACAGATGAATTGAAATCATCATTTCCAGTGGCAAAGCTCAGATTTCCTCTTTGGTGTTGAAATTTGCGGTTGATGAAGGCAGCATCTGTTGGAGGGACTGATGGGATTTATTTGATACTGTTTACATACAGGGAATATATTCTGAAAATATGATTTAAAATCGGCTGTAGTAATTATTAATTCTCAAATATTGGGGACAGAAACAGCATAAAGCTATCTATGTTTGGTCAGCAGATGTGACCTGGAATTCCTAATCAGCTGGAGATAAACCAAGCTAATAATCAACCCTCTTCCTGCAGTCATTCAAACATTCATATTTTCCCACCGGTTGTAATAAGGTTACAGTTTTGGGAGTAGTTTAGTTCCACTCTTCACATGATGGATTTCATCTGGCTGTAGCTAAAATGTTTATATATGTAACACACTGAAGTTGCGTGAGGCTGGCTGAACTCTTGACTTCTCCTCCAAACCTCTCTCTAGTGAGGGCTCTGAAATGAACTGTGTCTCCTCCCCAGCTTCTCAGTTTTCACCTGTTACCTTTGTTTTTTCTTCTCTTTGAATCAGCAACCAACAAATGACTACAGGGCCCAAGACTGTGCCTCAGAATGCCCCAAAAACACTGGAATCTTCTGTAAGTAAGGGGTTTTGGCATGTGTAAAGCTGTACTTTGTGTGTCATTACCCACAGCTCTCAGATCTTAGGGCTTGCCCGTGCAAGGAGTGAGCTGCTGAGGAATAAAGGTGGTCCTGCACTTGGCTGCTTGTGTGTTGTTTCTCAAAGCAATACTGGAAGTTCTGATAGAGATTCCATGGCACAAAACTCAACCCTTGGAGGTCAAGAGATTTGACCTGTATGGTAGGATTTATTTTGCTTTCAATTTTTCTATTTTAGTATTGTTCTTTCACTGGACATTCTGTACCAGAAGCCAAATAGAAAACAAAAGTCAGACACAATCAAATTCCTGGAAACAGTGAGCTTCATAATACTAGAGAGGTAATGTGGGAAAAGCAGGGAGTTAAATGTTGTAGATAGAGGGTAGCTTTACATTGTATCAACAACAAATGTCATTTTCAAAATGTATGAAACTAATCATGGTGTCATGATGGGACAGGTGTGGTGATACATCTGGGGAAGAGGTTCAGCAGTGACGTGGCAGATGGAAAGTGTGCCTTGTCAGAAGGGTCAACCACAAAGTGCAGCCACTTTGCCCACCATGTGCTGTGAGGAACACGTGGAGCACAGCAGCTCCTGGTGTCACAGTCCCAGGGCAGGAGAGGGGAAGCAAGGAGAATGAGTGGGACCCAGACTGAACTAAGAGGGAGGCAGATTCGTGTGTGTGTGATGCTCAGTGCATGAGCCACGGGAGATGTGCACCAAGGTCCTGACAAGATAAAAATCATCCCTGGTACATCCATGGGAAGAGGTTTTTTAAGTGCATTTCCAGGAGATGGACTCTGTAAAGACCTAGACCTTGCCATCTACCCATCCTATTTGCTCTCATTATGTTCCTGATGCCTCCAAAGTCTTGATCATGATTCTCCAAGACCACTTATAGTAAGAAACATTTTTCTACCCAAATCTCACCAAGAGTCCACCAGGAACTCAATGATGGATGTTGCCCATGCTCATTTATGAACTTGATGCCCTAGTTATGAAATGAACTTCTTGAGACTGGCAAGAATCTGATCACCTTCAGAACCACCAGTGAAAAATTGTCCTCTTTGCAGTAACCTCAGGTTGTTCTTCCTGAAATCAGGTGAAGGGAGGAAGGGGCATTGGAATGATATTACAAAGAGGTAGGGAGGAGAGAAGATGCCTAATGACTACATCTGAGATCCTCTGCAGAAACTGCTGTTCAGACAGTCCTGAACACAGAGTTACCTCTGTGAAGTCAGAGTTAGCACCGTTTACATTGCTCAACCACTGACCAGGTGAGCTATCAAATCAAGTACCTGTGAGTCTGGTTTTGGGGGCAACCTTCACATCAAGGAAAAGCCCAAGGTGTACTCAGCACTTTAGAAATTACTCAAAGATTCTCATCTCAGGGTATGGCTATGTCTCACCTTTTTGTGCCTGAACCACAACCTCTGCCCTTTTCCTAAGCCCTTATGACAGGTCAGATAATTGGTGCAGGGAAGATAAAGTGATCCAGTGTCTTTCCTAGAAAGGCTCTGCCATAAATTCTTGCCAGATTTCTAGATCAAACAGTTAGGGACAATGCAAAGATTAGGAGATGAAGTTTCACATCTTTTTCAGGTTGTTGAACTTAGTCCCTTTCACATGTTGCTAGGAATTCCTCTGGGAATCAATAAGACCAAACCTATTTGTCCTGTCCTTGGAGACTGGAAAAATTCAAGATAAACAGATTACTGTGCAGTTGGAAATCTAATGACACATCAGAAACAGTTAACAACTGCTCAGCATCCTCAGAGGTATGCTGGCCCTGTACAAACATCTTCCAACAAGCAGTTGTCTCTGGAAACTGAGAAGAGCAGAAGGATGGGATCTCGTAAGTATTGACATTCAGTGTGGTCAGTCCTCTTTAAGACACCCAAATCAGAGCCAGGTATTTCTGAAGCATTCAGTAGCCCCTGCCACGACACACGTGGCTGGATTTTTCAGTGGGGAGCAGGGTAAACACAGAGTATTTGAATGTGGCAAGTTATTCTAATGCCTGCAAGGAGATGAAACTCTTGAAAAGCCTTGACTAAGTGCAAGACCCATCTGCACTGAAAGCAGAGCTGTGTGGTGGCAGAGGAGGAGGGAAGGAGTTTCTTCCCTGGACTTTCCAACACACCCTTTAGCGCTAGGGCTGCGAGAGCACATTGGAAACCCAAGGTCATATTTCAGTGCCTAGAGGGAGTTTAAAACCCCAGTTATCAGGCTGGAGGTCAGAGGCAGGGGGTGTTTCTCTCACAGCTGTGTCCCTGCTCGTGAAACTCTCCCTTAAGCCCGATGTACACAGAGGCTTTGCCGACGGGTGTTTCGGGAGCCTCCGTGAGCCCACGCCCTGTGCTGTTGACAAAGAAGGTGCAAATGAAGCTTTAAGCCTGAAAAGGGGGAGGGATGATCTCCTTTGGGAGAGCGTGGGTGAGGAATTACTCATCTTTCTAAAGAACAGAAACTGGGCCCTACATGAACCAGGACCACCAGGGCAGAATAGGGGCAGGGTAAAAGGAAAAGGACAAGGACATGCTGTGCTTTCTTTTCTGAGTGCACAGAGAGACTCCGATGTGGAGGAGAGGACGGGACAGTGAGTGTGTCGGTGGGGACGGGACAGTGAGTGTGTCGGTGGGGACAGATGCCAGGCAAGTGGGCAGACACTGATTTTAGGAGAGTCACAGCCCCAGAGCTCTGCAGGGAAGATCCTGTACCCAAACCTGGCCCCCACTCATCTAACCAGATCTCGAAACTCTCCTGTGTTGATGGTCTGTGACTCACAGCAGCAACTGTTCTCTCCGAGCCCCAGCTCTTGTCCTCCTGGGCTTTTTATAGCAGACCAAACATCCTGTTACCAAACTGTGCATTTCTAACCCCGTAGTGACTTTCATCTCTTTCTCCATGAGTCTCCTAGAGGGTCTCTCGTCGCGCTGATAAGCAGGTTGGTGAGTATGAGAGGCACAGAGGTCTGAAGCGGATGTTTCCTGTGCAGTGAGTCACGGGGGGCTGGGCTCCAGCCAGGTGAGCCCCGCACACCTGCAGCCCCCGCACTGCGCTGAGGTGTCCCTGAGGAGCAGCCATCTGAGCACGGACACGGCACAAACCCTCCCACCTTCCCTCCTGTGCTCTTCTCCGGTACTCCGGAGAGTGCCAAATGCTCACGCGTCCCTCCCTTCCCTTCCTGCACCATCGCTAGCAGTGGCACAGAGCTTGTGCTCCGCTTGCGTTCAACCACGCCGGTATCCGCGCACGGGAAGGCTCAGGCTCCTGCTGGGAAAGGCACGCTTGGATGAGGATGACGCCGCAGGGACGTGGCAGGGCATCAGCGGGGTGCCTGGGGACGAGGGCTGTGGGCTGGAACCTGTGACATGCCGAGGAAAGGTGTGTCTGATCCACTACCCCGCTGCTCTGCCAACACACCCTGCGTGCAGCCGGAATGCAGTGACGAGCACCGCGCATTCTCTTTCAGGAAAGCCGAGTGGTCACACGCGTTTTCACTGATAAAATCTCACACACCCAGGCAGACAGTCCTGCCCCGGTGCTAAAGAGGAGCGGGACTCCTCGCTCTCCATCTAAAGGCACTTAGTCAGGGCCTCGTTTTCCCCTCGTTTTCTAAAATGGGGTTAGTAATACATCATTGAGATTATGTGTTTCTCAGGTGTGGGATTTCATAGGCAGCCGTAAAACTAAATTTATTGTACTGAGGAGAGCATGGTACTTTGAGAACCTGAAAAGACTGTAATGAAATGCTTGTTTTAGCATTTATTGCTTTGGAGTGACTAAAAAAGCTGTTTTAAAGGAGTGTGTGCAAGCATCATACCTGTATGTATAATACACACAGACACACACATGTACAAACACAGTTTTACTTACCAATCCTTCAAGCTCTCATCTACTAGAACACACCTTTGCTTTCCTATTTTCCTTTAATCTTATGTATTGCCTGCTTGGAAAATCATAGGCTGCTCAGAAGTCTTACTATTTTCCTTGGGGTTACTGAGCTAAAGCCCAGCTAGATCCCAAGGTTTTGTGACTGTATGAGCAGGGCTGAAGGGGTACATTACACACTGCTCTGTAATTTATTTGTATACACATCTCACATCCAAGGAGCACTGCTCTGGAGGTGAACACACTTAGGGGCCAGGGATGGTGGTGTGTGAAGGAAAATGGAGGGAGTACAACCAGGAGGGAGGATTGGGAAGGGTTGGGCAGACAAGCCCATGGAGCAGAAGAGCTCTTAGGGAAACCCCTTCCAAAGCTCTCCATCACCTCTGACTCCTGAGCCCTTCCTGCTGACAAGCCCCTGAACACGAGTCACCACATGGGCTGCTTGCCTGTTTGCAGAGAGGTCTGTACTCCATGCATGAATGCACAGCATCACCACTTCCTTCTTCCTCCAGGCCCTCTGCTACACTATATATTAGACACTGAGGAAGTAAAGGCAGAACACCACCCTCCTATGCTCATGGGACTGCAGCCTCCGTGGGGTGTTGCTGCAAAAATGGTTCTGTCAGTAGACTGGTGACAACCCCCTCCCAAGACTGGCAGTAGTTTCTCTCTCTAACAGCTTGGCTTTAACAGAGAGCACAGACCACCTTGTGTTAATGAGTAATAAAAGCAATCGACCCATGGTGCATTTGTCCCTGAGCTGGGACTGAGTGTAGTCAAGGTGATAAAACTCTTACATTAGCAAAGTTTTGCTGCATCAATACCACACAGAGCAAGAGCCCGACAAGGCCAAGCTCTGACAATCAAATATTAGGATACCCCAATGCTTTTGTTTGTTTCAAAGCAGTTAGCATATGTAGTACAGCCTACAAATTCACTGGAAAGCTACTCTGAGTCATGTCAGCCAGGTTTTGGGCTATGCAAAGACATCTTGGGAGGTTATTTTGGGAGAGCTGTTTTCTGAAGCTGAGGGGACATCTGTCATGCAAGTTAGGAAAGCAGGCCATGATGAAAAACTGCTACAGACTTTGCTTCAAGAA
>VZTT01059921.1:2260-16865 GCA_013400855.1 Buphagus erythrorhynchus
AAAAAAAAAAAAAAGGAAAAAATTTAGATTACACTGTTACTGTTCTAATAAATACTGTTCTTTTCTGCATGAGCATGGGCAGTTACAGTAGTCATGGCCTCAAACAGTGGAATTACAATTTTGCAAAGAGATCAGTTCTTTTTTCTGTTTATTTCATTCTTCGATGAAACTAAGAAAATCTTAAAAAAAACATAATGACANACCTCATAATTCTCCTTTATCTGCTCTTTTTTTCCCCTAAATTTTGAAAGCTTCTTCAAAATACTGATTGCCAATGCTATGAAAATGTACCCATTTTCAACTTCTGGCATTTCTCTGTTACTGTTTCACAAACTATGAATGCACTTAAATGAGATAACATACACTTAAATTAAATAACACTCTTTAAATGACTAAGGGGGAAATAAAGGCCTCATTTGTTAAGAGATGAAACACATCAGATAAACTTTGGATCAAATAAATAAGTTGATATGCGCTTTTTATGACCTGCTGATAAAGTTTCAGTGTAGAATATTTTAATATGAATTCACACTTTAGATAAGCAGAGAAATTTTGGAATCGTTTTTCATGCTTTTGCATAAAGTTTATGTTAATTATTCACCTAATTTCAGTTTCTTCATGCATAAGTTTCCTCCTTATTTATGCAGAGTTGACTTGACTGAGCAGGCTGCAGGAAAGGGTCAGATAACCCTTCCCTGAGCAAAGGCAAACGAAGCACATTTGTGAATGCTGAAATGGCATATTTTGGGGAATATGTGCTCAAGTAGCCTTCTCTTTTGCAGAATTTTATCAATATGTATTTTTGGCTCATACGCTGAAGTTTTTAAAAAAAATCACTCTGAGCATGAGATGACCTAAGGTTTTGAAGCATCCAAAATAACAATTTGTTTTGACCATTTCTACTATTTGGAATTTGGAAATGTCCTAATTTGCTGTGGAGCTTAAATAGCATTCACAAAATGAAATTGTTAAGTATATGTACTATTCATAAACTACTGTTCCTAAAGGCTGGGAAAAGAAAGGGCTGTGCTATTTCTCACAGAAGTACTGAAGCCACCAGCCTACAGTCACTTTTATTGATTTGGTAAATAATCAAATGCTGTGGCAAAGTAGACTTGCTCCAATAAGAGATCTTGTGGCATGGCTCTGTGTTACAATTTATATGTCAGAAAAATCTCTTCAAATGACTCCTGATTCTTTCCCTGTATTCAGGGACTTGTTATAACCCCCAGCACAACCCACCAGTATTTCATACTTTTGCAAAAGCTATTTTTTTTAAGTGCTTTGCTCAAATCAGATCAGTAAAGCAATGTGCATTTTAGCGTGGCAAAACCCAAAAAGTACAAAAAATTAAATAAATAGCTCTGTCTTATTCGAAAGGCTGTCGAAATGGTGGAGGTGAGTGTGAAAATGAGTGGTGGGAGACTGTGAAGATTTCTGGAGAAAATCTAGCAAGAGCCCTCAAATAATGAGATATCTAAACTTGCACTGCTTTGAAGGGTCCTAACCAGCAGAGACCAAACTTCAACAACTATTGGGAGAGAGTAGTTTGAGGATTTCTGTAGTCCATCAGTGAATGTAAATTACATTAGAAACATTCCCCAGTGAATTTTTTCTTCATATCAGCTTAATTTCCCAAGGAGATGAGAGCTTGTGTGATTATTCTCTTTCACTCTGTTCAAATTACTTATGAACCATGGTTCCATTGCAACAAGTTTAAAGAGACAGTAAAGAACTTAAATGTCTTGTTTTCTTATAACTAACCTGAGAGGACAGCTTGCAGCAGGGGCTCAGAGCTTATTATATGCCAGAGAATGTGTAGGAAGAATGCCTTTATAAAAGCCCGAATAGAGACAAAAGCTTCCGTCAAAAATCTGTCCAAAAATCAATTTTTCATTAGCAGCGTCTCTCCATTGCAAATACTTTGGTGCCCAGTGGCACAGATCCTGTTTGAAGCTTTTCACATGGTTAGGTGGCATTTATAACCTCTGAACCCTTGTCTCCTCACCTTTTTCTCCTTCCCCCAAAGCCCACCCTTCATGCTTCTCTTCTGTCTTGTCTCAGCTCACACTGCAGTATTTCCATAACTCAGTTAAAAAACCACGAGGCACAATATCATGGAAACCAGAGAAGATTTCTTTATGCTTATGGCACAAACTTTTTGAAATGTATTCAGATTAATGTCATTGCCAAGATTTAGCCATAGGGTTCATAAAATATTTAAATGTCCCACCAATGCAAGTTTGGGGAAAAAAAGTAGAACTTCAAAAAAAAATCAAAACAAACAAGCTAAAAAACTCCCAAACCAAAATCCTCAAAACAGAACCTCAAAGATCTGGTTTTACATCAGTAGGAAAAAAGACTGAAGTGGGAATTGTCCCACAATATGGATAGGAGGTTAGACTGAAGTGATAGCTGACAAGGTATTTGCCTTAGGAAAAGTGGCAGTAGTGCTGTCTGTGATAAATGCTGGTAAGGATAATTTACCCTTTTTAGCCTCTTAATTTGGGCACCCCAGAGTTCAATTTCTCTTGCATGGCCTGGAAGGCTGAAACAGGTGTTTTTAATCTCTTTTTGTAATACACTACTAACCACTGAAATACGTGTACGCCAAACTCGTGAAACTATTGTTAAGAGGGAAAAGAAACTTTCTGCACCTTCATTTAAATTGCAAAGAGTAGCTGCCCAAAGGGGCTGGTTGTGAAATTCGTTGAAAATGCGTTTTGTTATTAACCAATTCCGAACTTAAAAAATGTGACAAGCTTCTTTATCCTTCAGTGCCTGAAGCAAAGAAGAACAAAACAGTGTACTAATATACAGCACATATAAACTGCTATTTTAATAGTAGAACATCATCAACCATAGTGAAGACAGGCACAAAAAAAAAATACTTCTAAACCTTCAAAAGAATTGATAGCCTTTTCTTCCCATGCTACTGCAGTAGCATATTTGGCCCATTTTGCCTCTTTTTTTTTTTTTTTTCACAGTACTGAATTTTATATGCATTCCTATTAAGAAGAGCCTACATCCCAGAAAGATTAAAAGTCCCACACTAATGTTTCAGCAGCTGAAACTACAGCTCCTTTTGAAGAGCTCCTGTTGTTTTCATGAAGCCAAGACTTCTTTCAGAGGAGAGAAAAATGCAAATGTCTGCTGATATGTATTTGTGAGTAGGTAGACCTTGTCTAAGTGAATAAAAGCATTACCCATACCTATTTATTTTGTAAATGTGTTATTTTTTTAAATGCTTAGAAGAGAGCTGTATACCTACAACATTAAGATGAAAAGCTTAACAATATTTTTCAGGGTCCTTAGAGCCTCGTTCCATATTTTGTGTCTGTGTCATTGACACTTTTTTTTAAAGATTTTTTTCCTTTCTCTTCTTTTTTTCCTTAATGCTGCTCTAAAAGCTCCAGTTTCCTGAAGGGAACAGTTCCTCTAATTAGAGCACATAAAAGACTTTTCTTATTGACAACATTATATTTTTGGCTGTCAATAAACTCATTAATTGCTTCAGACTTTGTCTTAGGAAAAAAAGAACTGAAATCTGCAACGTTTTGCCTTCATCTTATTTTCTGTAGAGGATAATTAAGTCAATTCTGGGTTTGAAGAAATACTTGCCCATCCAGCTATGACTTCTGTCTACTGAAACAGGAGGCTGTAGGGAAGGAGACAACTGGCACAGATGACATGAAAACTTCCCTGTTAAGTTGAATGAGTCAACTGTTCCAGCATTTAAATTTTCATTTTCTTGTGAAGTTCCAGAATGCTCAATGCCTTCATTGCAGTAAAAAAAAAGACTGAACTTTGGAAACATCTACCTATCAGATAGTTTAAAAAGAAAAGGAAAAAAGAAAAAAGAAGAACTTATCTCTACCTACAAAAATGAGATTCATGACTTCCTACTTTGGGAGAACAAAACACATTTCAGAAGTGCCATCTTTCTTTTGATAACTTTCCATCAATTAATATAGGAAGATCCCTGCTCTTGGTTTTCCTTGTCAAAAAAGGCCAGAGACCAGATGGAGTTTGTGTGCACACAGCTCCTTTTCCTGTCACCAGAAGTTAATCATCTATATAAATATTAAACCATTCTCTCATTAATACAGAAACTGGAGATGCCAGTTTCTTCTCCCTTTCTTAGAGTACCTTTAATCTGTGGCTTTTGGTCGCTTCCCACAGACTTTGACTTGCTGGAGAAAACATGACCAGGACAGTGTGGGAAAGGAGCACTGGCTGAGCGTGGGCATCTGCTGCTGGCTGCCATCACAGGGGCTGGGGCCAGACTCAGATGGTCCCTGGCAGGCTTAGCATTCCCATTTCAGGAGAAAAAAAACTCATTATCACCATAATACACATCAGGAATTACGGGGAGATTGCTGAGAGAGTGATCACTCAAAGGGGATCACTCAAAGCTTCCTCCACTAAAAGAAGGAAGCCCCAAGAGCTTAAGCCCACTGGAAAGTGGCATAAATATTTCCATTGTAGGGTTTTTTTTGCCACCCTCTTTTCCATGCTGTTACATGAACTCCCTCACTGATTACTTCTCAGAGCTAATCAGTATCACTGCAGAGCTCAAATAATAAATACCACCACAAGTAAGCAGTGGGAGAAAGACACACTTTCAGTCAAGAAACAGCATGAAACAAATGGATGGGGAGGATCAGTAGAGAGAGAGAGAGAGAGAGACAAAGCTGCTCCTGATGGCAGAAGCTGGGGAGAAGAAGGTTTTTTCACCAGTAAAGCAGTCAAACATGTTGGTTGAGAACAGGTAAGGGTGGGTAAAGATCAGAGAGGCAGCAACAGATTCACAGTTGTGCAGGGTACATTGTACTGAATATGTTCATGAGAGTTCTAAAACCAAGAAGGGCAGATTTAATTTAATTGAAGAATGGCTCTAATTAAAATTTAAATCTGTGGTGGAAGAAAACCTATTGTTCAAATGAATTCTTTATGCTTGTCATAATAATTTTTTTCTTACCAAATCAGATTAGAGTAATTATAAGCCTATAATGACATCAAAACACCCCAGTAAACCAGCCACTTACAGCCAGAATCTGACACCTTATTCAGGCTGAACAGCAATTTAATCTGTCATGGGACTACTCAGTATGAGTAACTGTAATAGAAGAGCCTCTTTGGCAGTTAATAGTATATTTTATCTGTCAGTGCATCTCCAGATTAGCCAGGCATCCTTGTGGTTAGGGTAGTAACTGATCCAAAAGAGGATGTTGACTGATCCAGCTCATCTCAGAAAGAGAGATTTGAGAGACATTAGCCTGCTGTAATGCACAGAGTAACAAGAAAGAATGGAACATTATTGATAAGGTCAGCATAGCTGTTAATATGTGAGGCCCCTTCTACAGCTGCTCTAATTAGGGCACAAAATCCTATTAAATTCTTTGTGACAATGGCAACATCCATTTGTGAAGTTCCTGTCCAAGAGATAAATCTACCTTCAGTTTGTTAGAATTTTTTCCTGTAGTTTAATTGAAAGCTATTAGTTCCTCATGCCAACCCTGTACTAATGGAAACAACAATATTTTCCCCTTTTAATAATGACATGCTTGATGGAATTCAATATCTTAACCAAATTCTCCTCTGGGAACTTTAAGCCTGTTGTTTTCAGATGCCTTTAAGTTAAATACCATCCAGCTATTAGTAAGAGATTGTTTGCTCTTAAAGCCATCGATTGGTAATGGGTTTGCTAAGAATAACGTTGGGCTTTGCTTCCCTAAAGGCTTTCTGTATTCATAAAAAAATACAGTTGCACAGTCTTTGGTTTATGGCCTTTTTTTTTTTTTTTTTAAACTTGGCAACAAGCATTAATTTCCAGCAGCATGATCTCCACTGTCAGCACCACTAGCTGTAACACACCCAGATTCTACCAAGGGGGTCACATCCCCACCAGTTTGCAGCTGACAGATTCATTTCCTACCTTCTCCTGAGACAGCGATGAGGACTGAGAAACCAGAGGTCCACTGTAATTACTATGTATATCTCAGATTAAATAAATGTGATAAAAGCCTCCATCTGGCTGTTGATCAAATGTGCAGAGGCAGGCTGATTTTCAGTGACATATTACAATATGTCTCTTGTAACAGTCCCTAATGCCAGCCTGTAAATTACTTACATTTGGGATTACTTGACTATGGCAGAGAGAAATATTACTCACTGTAAAGTGTTGCCTATTGGGAGCATGGGAGACGTGGTCTAATCTTGAAGTTGTTAAGCAAGGCATTAAGAAATAATGAGGCCATGTTTATTTTACTATATGCTGATTGTGCTCACACTGTTTGAAGATGGCAGACCAAATTTAATAGCAGCCTGAGTTTGTTCCAGATGCTGGAAAGCTGTAGAAAGCCTAACACTGGGGAAATAAATATCTAAGTCTAAAGAAGAGCTTTAAAAATTAGAAAAATCTTGTGAAATATGCCAATAGTTTCAAATTATACACTATCTGCAGGAAAAAAAAAA
The DNA here is from genome assembly GCA_013400855.1 of Buphagus erythrorhynchus. Classification (NCBI taxonomy): domain Eukaryota; kingdom Metazoa; phylum Chordata; class Aves; order Passeriformes; family Sturnidae; genus Buphagus; species Buphagus erythrorhynchus. The sequence continues at coordinate 8,738 of VZTT01059921.1, forward strand.
TCCGTAGTTCAATGCCTTCCATTAAAGAAAAATCCCAACCAGAAACCTCAAAAATAAAATAACACAAATTTCAAGGAAAAATAGACAATGATACTGCCATTTCACAATTTACTTTACAGGTCTCCTTGCAGTGGTGGCTGCAACATGTGGACAGTCAAAATTTAGTACATTACTGAAGGTCTTTAAAAAACTTATGGTAAAAAGAAAGGTTGAGGAAAAATGTCTGGAGGATATTCACAGAGCAACTTATTGTGGTTTGAAGGGCTTTTCTTATGATTTACAGCTTCTTTAGCTTTATAGCTCACAGATCATCAACAAAATTAATTCAAAATTGAGAACACAAGGCTTATTTAAAAAAAAAAAAAAGCAAATATCATCCAAGTCAAAGGATGGATATTTCTGGTCTACCTTGTTACCTTGTCATGGTTCTTATTGCACATTCATTCTGCCCAGAAAGTGTACCAGGACACTCTGTGTAAATCAAGGAGAATTTTGGCCTTGTAAATTCTTGCTCTAAAGCTGAGGAAAACACCCTTGCTGTTCTACAGCTCTTAAATGAGAGCATCTTTGTTGTGCAGGGGGTAAAATTTGTTTCCACCAATACATGTGTCTGGACAAAGGTTCTTGAAAGCATTATGAGCCTAAGAAAAATCTAGAAATATTCTCATATGTGATCACTCCAACAACTTTCCTTTCTTTCCCTACTCAGTTCTTATTCTGTTTTAATTGCATGAGATTTGCCATATAGACCCTTCACCTTAAATTGTCTGATTAGCCTGCATCACTTAGCATCCACTCTTACATAACTGAAGTGGTTCATTAAATGACATTTCCTTTTAAAAGACCTCTGAAAACTTAGTCATCCCTTTAGGAAGTCAAGAAGACAAATTGTGAAAGTAGAAAACAATGTTCTGAACAAATCTGGAATTAACACAACTTTTCCAAATGCCACTGCTGAGCAACTTTTCTTTACTTCTTTCCTTCCTTCCTAATAAGTCTGTTGCCTTTACTTTATAGCCATGTAAGGGACATGATATTTCTCTCTGAAGTGTTCTGAATGCTGAAACTGATTAAAAATAAAGATGCCCTTCAAAAACATGATGACACCCTCTTTGATGCAGAAGCTTTTGTTAGCAAAATTTTGGATATGACTACCTAACCAACATCTCTAACAATACCATTGCCAACTTGCAGAAGTAGACACTACATTCAGCTGAAAAACAGAGATTGCTTCTGAGAGCTGTGAAGCCAAGTGTGGATATTTCAAGGGTGTTAAAGCCCCTTAATTCAGCAAAACGTGTAAGTATGCAACAAACGAGATTTAAGACAGGATTTAGTGCTTTTGTTGATTTGGAACTGGGCTGTTAGATCTCAGCTCCAGTTTACAAGACGCTGGCAAGTTAAAGAAACAGCTAGGAATCCTTGAGCTGTGAGAGGCAGTGTTTTTAGCCTTCCTTGCCTTCTGGAAACCTTTAGCATGCTGCTCCTGCTGCCGTGGAGGTGAGATTCATGAATTCAGAGCCCATTGTGACAGCTCCTCTCCGACACCAGCATGCCTGGGTCCGGCGCCAGCAGCAGCAGCGAGCTCGCAGTGCTGGGCAGAGAATAATCACAGATTTCCCTGGCTGGGAGCAGCCTCTCATCAAAGCCCTGCTCTGCCACCTGGCCCAACATGGGGCCTGTTCCTTCCATATCCATTTTGATATTTAAGGTGGAAAGGGGTTTTTAGCACCTCACGGCCGAGCAAAATCATGAAACCTTGCGCTTGGTGTGCTTGGTCTGCTCACAGCAGCACCCACAGCCCAGGGGATGGGGACGTGCTCCTCCAGGACATCATGCTGGTGGCACCCTTTGAGAGCAAGGATTTTCCAGGGAATAAGCATAGAAAATCAGATTTAAGTCCTTGCCATTCAACAAATGACTTGATGTGCGCTTTGGCAAAGTGTTCTCTTTATCTGAGCCTCAACTCCTCTGAAATAAAGTGAGGCTCAGGAACAATGTATTACGTTGACTCACAGAAGGAATTATAAAAGAATGATTTTAGATAACACAGTAGTACTGGTAAGGCAGGCACTTCACCTGGCTTTACACATAATATTCTATATAATAGTATTTTTTTAAAAAACTTTTTTTTTGCTTAAAACATTTTAAAACATTTGAAATGGACTTCTGTGGGTTTAATTGTTACTTAGCATTTTGTTGGAGATATATATATTTTTCTTGTATAAAAGGAAACTGAGTGTCTATTATTATGAATTTGCATAATGAAGAAATTAAAAGCTAAATGCTTTTATTTCAGAGAGGTGGACAAGACAGCCTTATGCAGTTATGCCACTGGAAGTAATTCACACCAGGGAACTGATAAAGATAAAAATAAACAGAAATATGGGAATAAGCCAGAAATAGGATGACTCTAATTCCAGATTATGGAAACAAACAGAGAAGTACTAGGGATGCTGTTAACATTGTTAAACAGGTCAACATGAACCCTGGGGTTCATATACAACCTTGAATTTAATAGGAAAGGGTGTTCCATTTTAATAATAGAATCATTGAAGATGTATGTCAACTGATACAAGAAGGTACTGTAGAATTAATGTTTAAAAAATGAACAACTATACTCTCCTGGCTTCAGTTTTCTTTTTCATCCCAGTAATGTCTACTTTCCCACAGGTGCTAATAATTTATGCATTACAATTAAACTTAGAAAATTATGATTAAAACGTCTTCATATTTAGTTACACAAAGTTACCTAAAATCTCAGGGGTGCAATTAAATATTAAATGCTTTATTTGTATGCTAATGAAATGCAACAACACAGTTTGGAACTTTAAAATTACATGAAGCCATCAAACCTGCATCTAGTGGTCAAGGTTTCAGGGAACAATAAGGTAATCTTATCATTTTTGTCACCACTGAGCAACAAAAGCAACCGCAGCAGTCTCAAAAAAAGCCATAAAATGTTAATGTTTTAGAATAATGTGTGTACAGGTAGAGTGACTTCTCTTAAGTAACTGTTCTGGCATAAACAAGTAAGGCATTTATAGGGACCACTGTGCCTTTCCTTGCTGCCACATGGTTAAATCTTCATGGATAATCTTCATAAACCCCTATTGTTCTAAAACCCACCGTGGCTCTACAGGCATAAGCCATAATACAATGTATTTCACACAATGAATGAGGAGATGCAGGGAGATTTACTGAAGAAGAGAGAGCTGAAGGAGGAAATACTCTTGCTGTCTTCTGCTACAGGGGAAGAAGAAGAGATGATGGAACCAGGCTTTCATTAGAGGTGTGCAAAGAAGAGAGGAAATGGACACAAGCTGGGACATAAAAAGTTCAAACTAGCTATTAAGAAATTCTTACTCACCTCAATGGTGGTCAAACACTGCAACAAGTTACCCATAAGTGCTGTGGGTTTTCCATGCATGGCCGTATGAAAAAAAAATTCACCTGAACAAGGCCCTGAGCAACCTGATGCATCATGGACCTGCTCTAAGCTGGGCTCTGACCAGCTGTTTTCCAGAAATGTATTAAAACTTTTATCATTCTACAGCTCTAGGAAATGGGCCATCAGCCACCAAAATGGAGAATACATAAGAAAAAAACAAAACAACCAACCAACCAAACAAAAAAAAAGTTTTGCAGTTTTCTGCAACTTAAAATGAACTGTTAATAATAAACCAGCATCCAGGAGGATGCCAAGATCCTGCTATTGCTTTAGGTTGTGCTGTTCTTTCTGTGCTGTCATACATTGCTGCCATCACTGTCATATCCATACTGCAAAAATTCAAAAGACTCCACAATTACTCTTCTCCTACCTTCTAGTGATGGACACACATGAATCAGGGAGCAGGAGTTTACATAAAATTTTAGAAATTATACAACAGAAAGAAGGTGTATGTTAGCAGAGGAAAAGTCTATGTGATGTAAAGGGTCTTGTCTTCCTGTCACTTTTTTTTTTCCTCAAAATTACCTGTTTTTAATCTCAGAAACAGGGTCTCAGAATTCTAGAAAAAAAACCAAAATAAAACTGTAAATTCTACACTAGATTATTTCAGAGAATGTTTTACAAAGCATTATACCTAATGAGAAGGTCAAAGATCAGCAAATTATTCCAATGGACTTTCCATCAAACTATGTTTACAATTACTGAGAGGTTAGATTTGCAAAGAAATGAGCTGACATTTCAGCATTCTGTGGCAATTGCAATATTTTCAGTCAGGATCTCAGTTTTACAGCCAGCTTGACAAAACTAGTGTAATTCTGTTTTCCTCAAGTATAGCTAGGTTTATTTATAGCAAGGTCAACTCATTTCAAATATCTCGTATGTCTTTACTCAGGAGAGAAATTGTCATGCAAGTAAAACTCAGGATGGTGGTGTTTCTCTGTAATAGTAGGGAGTAAGAACCAGCAACGACAGAAATTGCTTCTCTGCCTGTCAGTGTTGATATTCAATGCACAAAACATTTTGTAGATAAAAATATACTGAATCTTATCTCTATGTAATAACAGTGAGCACACGCTTTTCAAAGTACACGGCAGACCCCAAACACAGTGGGGGCTCCGATGGAACTACCACATGGAAACCCTCATCTAGCAATCTAACAACTAAATACATGGTCCAAATCTTCTCCCCAGACCTGAGGAGATTAAAATCCTGCTGCAAAAAATTCTGGCCTGAAATTTTTCTCTGCCCCTGAGTTTCCTGTGGGAAAACATGCTGGAGAGCATCAGCCATCTCTTTTCCTTCCACTTTCCTATACCCCTTCCTCTCTGGTGACATAACTTGACTTCAAGGAGAGGAAAATTTCTCAGAACATCTGTTAATGCAATTGTGTCCCAGCTCTATCTAGGAGTGTGCTTACACATAGTTTTCTGTGTCTCCTGCCTTCCACAGTTCTCTCACCATCATTTTCCTCTGCTGCTATTCCATGAAAGATGCTCATACAGCTTCAGCAAAGCTGTCATTTAAAATAACTTCACCAGTGTCACAAGCATTTCCACAAATCCTGTCATTGCCTTTTTGTTTCTGATACTCTCTGCTTTTACTTTGGAAGTGAAAACTTTTCCTCATCCCACAAGAGTAGGCTCCATGAGACCTCTGGGAATTTTTTGTTCTATTCAGTGTGAATGTGTACTCAAGATGAGAACTAAATGAACATTTAAGTACTTTTAGCACATCTTAAGATAAATTTGAGCAGCAAAGTTCTGAAGAGTGTTCACAGAAGAGTGGCTTAAGCCATTTAAAGGACAGCAAGACAAATGCATCCCTTAAAATACATCCTTGGATAACTGATATGCTGTACTGCACATGCCTAGAGGCAGCATGCCTTTTTTTACATTTGTGGACCTGCCTGCCCCAAAAAGTTGTTTTAAATTCACAAAGTAGGTGTCTCTAGCCCTATGTTGCCTGAGGCCACAAGCAATTTGTTTTACCTCAAGAGTGTTAAATATACACTTGAAAACACTGAATTAAAACCAAAATGTCCTAACCACAGTTATTTTATTCAAGATGCAACACAAAATGGAACAGAATCATTAAGTTTCACTAGGGATGTAGAAGTTAATAAAGAATATTAAGATAAATACAATTCCTCCATGCATAAAAGATGATGAAACCCCCTGAAATAGTCAGGGAACCACCATAATAAAATTACATGTCAAGGTTATGACTGCCTTTGCACTAAGAGACAGAACTGAAGTCCCCAAATGTGGACAGTCATATTTTGGGAGAAATTAGGGCTTTGTGACTTTAATTTAAACAAACCACTCCTTTTGAGTGGAATTGTCTTGGAGCATTGGTTGGATAAACACAGGAGTTACTGTACCCAAATGCCACTCTGAAATGCCTCATTCAGCACTGACCTCCCTTTCTCTAGCTGGCTGCCTAACATCAGGCACTGAATATCAGACTCCTGGGCTTTGTCCTCTTTTGACTGGTTGCACCTAGAGAGGCAAATTCCTCCTGGGAAAATGACTCAGAAGATGGATGCAGTGACCTATCTCCTATCTCATCTCCCTTCCATGCATGAACAAGTGCACACTGACCAGCAATTTAGTCCTGCCCATGGTCAAAATGTTCCAGAACTCTTAACAAGATATAAACTACAGCCAGCAGAGTGGCTCCTTAACAACTGCTCATGTGTGAATGAAGTGGAACATGGAACACTATTTGAAGATATCAATAATGGCATCATTAATATGTTCCTCTCCTTTCTGTAATGATTAGTTTGATGCCTCACTGTACATTCAGGAGAACACATCCATTAAAAGCCTCTCTCTCTCTCTCTCCATCCTACACCTCTTCAGGGGTGTGTGCATTTCTGTCACAGCTGCTGATTGAAAACATGATGTTTTAAGCACATGTATATTTAGTTGATAGGGTATATCACTCATTTGCATTCACCACTATTTAATTTAAACAATTCCCTTTTAGCATCTTATGACAGGAATTTATAGTTAATTGACTAATTTTCTATATTATTAACACCTTAATATTTTTATCAGAACACAGAAGAAATCAGTGTATGTGAAACCTTAGAAAGTTTTCTTCTAAGCACTGCTTTTTCACAGAATGTATCTTCCAGTTATTAATAGGAAATCTGTAGAAGCCAAGATGCACCATGTAAGTCACATACTCTAGTGTTGCTTAAATTTGTTCTTTGAAACATCTGCTTTTCAAGCAGATGTATTTACCTGTCTGCTGAGAGTCAGACAAATTACAGCAATATTTTTTTGCCTGAAGAGATGTCTGTCATTTCACAAACAGATGCAACGCAAAGAAGTTGACTTCCCTTTTTCTGAAATATGCTGGAGAAAAAAAAAATAATCCCAAAAAACCTTGCCCAAACAAAGCAAATAGTTTAGTTTACCTTCGCATCCAAAAGGAACTACACCAGCCAACCTTTTAAACAAATACTATCATGAACTGAGTCCCTCATCAGAGGCTTAGCACTGAACAGTTGAACATTGTGTATGCTTCATGCTTACTTTAATTTCTGTATCTAAGAATGCAGTCTTGTCCCATATGACTCAATATGCATTTCAAGCTTTTAAATATTTAAAACACCTTAAAACTACCACTAAGAGCTGTTGGCTGACAGAGAGGGTTTTCATCCAGTCCAAACTGGGACCTTCTTAGTGTGAAGTGCTCAGAGATGGAGAATACAAACCCCATTCTGCAAAGCAATGAAAAGGTATTTTTCTCATGCACATATTTATTTGGTGGCCTGGCATGTATATAAACACAGTGTCACTGAGAAAGCTTCTTGAGCCAGATTTGGGATCTTTAATGGAAGCCTGCCTTTTTAGAACAGAGAACAAGCTCTTGAATTGTCTCCAGCCTGGTGGAAAAGAACCACCTTGTGCTGGTAAACCCCCAGGTCTAAGCAGTAGGACTTCAGGAAAGATCATATGGATCAGTCCAAATCACATATTTTGGCATAATACCTTTTTGTGGATGAGTGATTATTTTTCTTTTTTAGAGACAAGCTTTATAATCACCTGTTGCAGAAATCCTTGTTGAAAATGCTGACACATGAAAGAAAATTCAAAAGAAATAATAATATTTTAGTCCACAGACTCACATAGAGAAACAAGTACTGAGGAGAGTGACAGATAAAATCTCTCCTCTTAATTATCAGTTCTCAGAATCTGACTTTAAATTATTCCATCTCTTCATGTGCCAAGAGGATGGGTAGGGTTACTGGAGGACTGAAAGACCTCCAGAGTATCGTCCTTTAAAGGAGCAACAGTGTGTAGGGGATCCATGACACTACAAAAGTACACATTCAGTGGGTTGCTTAAAGAGAAAAAAATGTTGTGAAGCACTCCAATAGAGCACTTTGAAATGTCTCATATGTGCCTTCTGAGGAAACATAAAAAATAGTGGCTGTGATTGCTTTTTGTAACTGACAACAGCATTTGATATCAGATCTGGCTTTTTGAGACAGGACCTGTGTGAAACAAGCAGCTGTGAATCAAAACCAAAATATTCTTCCGAGGAGCCACAAGAAAGGCCCAAGACATAAAAGGACTGATAATTATAACAGCACAAACATAATGAACTCTGAGTGTAATTGATGGGGAGTTGAACTGTTCTTTCAAATTAAAAAAAAAAAAAAAA
>VZTT01059930.1:0-40667 GCA_013400855.1 Buphagus erythrorhynchus
CTCTGAGCCTACTGTAAACAATACTTTCTGGCAATTGAAATCACTGCTTTACTCAAGAAGAATCAAAATACCCTAAAATAAACAGCATGTAATAGCAAAAAGCAAAACTGTCAAGTGTCTCCATTCTTCTTCTCTGTTCTTTTTAGCCTCTTTTATCTTTTGGGATCTTTGAGCTAAGAGTTGAGGTTCCCTACATGTGCTTCTCTGGTATCTTCTACCAACCTCTTTATGATGACCTCTCATTGCAGTAGTCAACAGGGTATGTTGAATAACTTCAGCAAAATCTTTATCAGCAGTTTTGCCTTTTGTTATGTGCACATCACATTGTATCCTTGGCTTCCCAAGTGTTTTCTTCCTTGCTGCAGGAATCTTGTTTTCAGCCTTCACTCTTCAATCTTCATGAAATTAATTAAAACCCAAAAATTTCCAAAGTTAGATGTTTTTCTGCTTGGAAAGTCTTTGAGGCTTGAATTTCCACTGTCTTGGTTTTTCTGTTGTACTCCTGGTAATCTTTTGCCCAGAAGGGTGTGGATCTGCAATACTCCATTTTCCTACTGGCACATATGCCAACCTTCAGTACTTTAATAAGCATTTTATTCACTCTGGGACCTTTTGCACCGGATTTCTCATTCTTCTCATGCCATTTGTTATTTTTGGCCTGTTAACTCTGATAGGTGATTAAATTTAATTATATGAAGTTGAATTTGATTATTTAACGTTAATTAAACCACTCTGTGTTTCCATTCTTCAGATCTCTTGAGAAAGAATTACAATATTCTCTTTCTGGTGTAACCTACATTAGGAGAATGGCTAGCCTTTTTAAAGCTGAATAAGAGGGGTAGAGCTTATTGGTTTCTTCAGGGGAATGTTGGTAAGGCCTGATTTGAGGTGGTGGAGACACTGGGTAGTGCTTTGCCATAATAACAACTTCTAAGTAAAGCTGATTTCGCTTTTTTTTTCTTTTTTCCCCCTGTTTTTAAGAATAGCCTTCAAGCTTCAAGATTTCAGGAGTCTCTTTTATCTCGTTCAAATTCTCCCTGTGTGAGATCTTGTCCACAAGCGTGGTATAAATTACAAATTAGGTAGCATGGCCTGTCTGAACTAATATTTTAAAATTACAGTCCATCTTATTTTAACCAGGGGCTTCAGAGGTGACTGTTAATAAATATCAACTTGAACATATTTAATTGGATATAAAATATAATGTTGACCTGGGTTTATCTTAAAAGGATTGAACAGTTATGAGACTTAGATGTTCATCTGGGTTTTTTTATTTGATTTATGTATCTTCCTCTGTGGCGTACTGTAGACAGTTCTTATGAGATATTTCAACTCTTTAATTTAATTACTTTAATTGAATCCTCATACCACAGCTGTATATAGCACAAGCTTTCTCACTTATGTTTCTGGTACCACTTCTTGAGTTTATTCTGCTAAATGTTTCTCAGGGGTTTTCTCTAATACTTGCATAAAATTCACTGCTTTTCAAACATTGCTGCCATAAATTCTCAGCCTAATGTATCCAAAGGAAACAAATAGGAAGATTAAGTAGAACATTTTGTAGCTGGACAGATATTACAGAGGTTGTCCCCTGAGCTGGTTCAGGCTGGTTGTAAATCTGTTGTAACTCCCTGATTTGCCCTCAGTGTGAGATAGCAAAGGGCTGCATCCTGTCCCAGGTGATCCCCCTGGATTGATGTTGGCACTGGGCTGTCTCCTGTGTGTTGTCTGACTGACACGTGCAGCACTGCTCCTAAAGCAGTGCATCACAGCTAGGAAAATGAGAAAGCAATGTAAAATGCATGACTGGCTGGTTTGCCAGTCGAATAAGAAATGGTTTCTAGAGGCCATGAATTATGCGCAGTCGTTTTTAATATTAATTTTAGTGGTGCTTTATAAAGTGGCTCTAGCAGTGGCATTTTGAAAAGGTTCAAAATAGTTAGAACCTGTGGCAAAGGGCAGCTCCAAAAAAAATGATTACTTTTCCAAGAAAACTAATGGCAAAATAAGCAACTTCTTGCCTCAGGGAAGAAAACCAGACCTTGGTCCTGCAAACTTTGCTACTTGCTTTGCTTTGAGTGCAGGAATGGCCTCATTAACCCTTGTAAGATCAAACAGCTGGAATAAAGTTATGCCTATGAGTGTAGGATCAGGGCTTAAGCCCCCTTCAGCATCAGACATGATCTGTGCCTCTGCCTCTGGGCTTGTGATTTCCCATGGAAATGCTCACATGAAGAGGGGTCTCAAAAGCCTGAAATCAAGCCCAGGCTCCTGGGGTGGTGTGGACAAGTCACTTCACCCTGCAGCTCAATCGGGCTTGTGGCACTCGGTGTTTCCCTGCTCTGCCTTTTCCATGTAGGCAGCGAGTCCTCCGGGGTAGGACTGCATGGGATGTGCAGCAGATGCAGCTCTTCCCCAGGAGCAGAACCTGCAGTCTTTGTAATAACTGGGATGGGTTTGGCTCTTTGGCATCCACTAAATGAAATTCAGACAAAGCCCCTCAGAAGAGTTAAATCAGCATAATTCCTTAAGTGGAGGGGTCGGTGGTGTTAAGAGGCCTGGTTTAGAAAGGTATTTTAAAAAATCCTCGGCAATACCAGCACATAACCAAGTAAAAGGTATTCTGGGCCAGATTTTGCAGTTACTTGAGCTTCAGTGATGTGTAAAGCATTGTGTCAACTCAAGATCTTTTCCCTGTCTGCACAAGTGGTGTTTTTGCCACGTGTTCAGAGTTTTTCCCTGTGTGTGGAAATACCATTGCTTATTGAATTTATTGTTGCTGGTGGGACTGAATCATCTGCATAACTCCCCAAGGCAGGATGCTAAGGAGTAAGCCATGGGGCCTCATTCTGTGGGATACAGAAGGCTCCTAATACCCAGCACAGGGTCGGATGGGGATGAGGATGGGTCTTGAACCTCCTGTTGGCCAACACCCTAGGGTCCATTTGGTGTGGTCCTGCTGGAGGTTCCTCCTCTTTCCACTGCCTTTGGCAGCAGGGAGGCATTCGTCACCGTTCCTAGGTCTGGGATTCTGAGCAACAAACCTGGGCAGGATGGACAGAGAAGGCATGAAAAACCTGAGTTGTGCTTGCCCAGGTCTGTGTGCACATCTCAGTGTTTGGAGGAGGCACTGGGGGACACTGATACAGGAGTGTTTAGAGGTGGTGGTGAGGAGACTCCTAAAGATGCTCTGTTTAATCTCTGCCTTGAACAAGACCTTACAAACATCTGGGCTTGCTTCTTCCGCCCCAGCTGTTTTTCATGTTCTCCTAACAGTATTTTTGACAAATATGCCATGTCTTTTTGGTTAGAAGGACATATTTCAGTTTTCATCTGACACATGGTTGGATGTTTCTTTTGGTCTCTCTTCACATCTTTTCCGTAAGTGTTTTTAATCATTCCTAGCAGAATGGGTGAATTCCCTTCTCAGCCTTTCCTTCATGGGCTCCCAGGGGCCTCTGTCATGAGTTTTTCCTCCTTCACCATCTCTGTGTTGCTTGCAGGGCACCCTCCTCACTGGGTATTGGCCACCATGGGTGTTGTTCCTGTATTGAGAGGGGTAATATTTAGCAGCAAGTAAAATATTTGCTGGTGGAAAGCTACAGCATCTGCAATCCTCGGTTGTGTTTATGTTAGCAATTTCAATATCTTTGCTGTAATAACAGTAATTTAAACAGGTATTGTTGCCTGGAGGGCGATTAGGGATTGTTGAATTTTGCATTTCCCTAATACTCACCACAAGCTGCCCCTGAGCTCCATTCTGCTGGTATTTATAGAGCTCCTTTGAAGTCAGAGGCAGCAAAGGGACATGGAGCCCATGGAGCACTGGGGCTGGCCCCAGCACAGCTCCCCAGCCATTGGCCCTGATGCTGGAGGTGGTCACAGAGGTTTGGGGTTTTTTCCTTCTGCAGAGATTCCTTCACATCTGCTCTTCCTGACAGCCTGATTTATGCCCTGGGATTTATGGAGCTGAACAAATGATTATGGAAGAGCTATGTGTTTTATTACACAGGGACCAATTTTCCCAAGCAAGAGGGCAAATCCTCTCTTCTCTACCTGTGCTCTGGTTGTGCAGCTGCTGCACATCCTCTTTGATAGTCTGAAAGCTTCAGATTAGGGGATTCAAGGGGCCAAAGGAGTCATTTATCCTCCTCTGGAGCCTAGGACTGCAGTGAGTGTTGCTGTGGTTTGCCACCAGCTGTGACCTTGCTAGGGGATGCAGCAGGGTATGGGGGGGGGCCTGTCCTGCAGAACACAAGGGGAAGCAAGTTTTTCAACATGGGAACTGGAGGAATTTTGTTTTAATTTGCATTTGCTGGGTGTTTGGTCTCAAAGTTCATTACAGGAGGGAAGCTGAGCACTTATCTCCATCTTCATGAGTTTCTTGAGTAGTCCAAGACCCACTGGACATCAGCACTGCCAGAGGTAATGAAGTGTGTGAGTTAAAAGCATTGCCAACTCCTCCTCTCTCCCAAGCATTCCCTAGCAAGTAGGCTTGCACTGATGTTGCCAGGTGTGAGATCCTACCCACAGGAACTTCACTGGTGCTGTCCAACAAGCCAGAGGAGACCTTGCTGGGCTCTGGGATCCTGGCACTCTGCAATCAAGAAATGCAGATTCCCAGGTTTGAACCGAGCCTGGAGCATTGCCAGCATCAGAGAGTTGCTGTTTCCGTGGGGGCAGCTGTTTAAGCAGATTTTTCCTTTAAAAGGAGGGCAGAGCATGGGACAAAGCACATGTACTCTAATGGATTGGAAGATCTTTACCAGAAAGTGAACACCTTTAATGGCTTTTGCATAAATGAGACGTTCCTGAGACCATGGATGGAGATGGGGTGTTACTGATCTCTTCCATGAGAAATGAGAGAGGGATAAAGAGCTGAGCCCAAAGGAATTTTATGAATTTGTGAAGGGAGCTGATGGGTCTGTTTCTCATTAACTCAATTCTGAGTGATCAGGGTGCTGGGAGAAATACAGAGGGCAGACCCAGGAGAGCAGACCTGCAGCAGCTGCCACAGTAATTGTGCTGCCTTCACTTCACCTCATGGCTGATCACATCCTCCTCCCTGCCCTTTAAGAGCTGCTGGGCTGCCTTTCCTCTTCAGTACTGAACCAAGTCAAAGCTATTCGACTGATTCAACTCCTCCTCACCTGGCCTCTTCTCCCTTACTCAGTTTTCTATTGCATCTGTCCCTTCTGGTTCAGACCCCCCTTCACCAGGAGCCACTCATATTGATTTTTCTGTGCTGCTCTTGTCTTCCTAGAGAAACCCAACATGATTCCTGTGTTTGTGCTTCCTGCCCTGCATTTCCCACTTCAGGCCCCTCTTCCTTCCCACCCTGTTGGCCTGTGCTGGTTTCTCTGTAGGGATTGTCTATTCCTTGCATCCTTATAACAGGCACATGCACCAGGGCTTTTTCTTCAACGCTGGGAGCACCCTTCCATGCAATTGATGTCTTGGCAAGGAAATGGAAATTGATGCTTCTGCTGGCTGGGGGATGTCACAGCACGGTGATGGCTCCTCACCTGCCCAGTGGAGAAGAGCTTTGTACTGGTCAAGCAGTGGAAAAAAGCTCTACAGTGCTGGCTCTGGAAAGGGATAATTCTGCTTTTCCTGTTTTCTGATTCAGCAGGATGGGTAGTGTTGAACACACAGAAGGCCTTTCCACAAAGATCAGGCACACGCGGAGCGGATGGAGCACGGGGCGAGGAGGAAGGCGGCAGTGGGAAGCAGATGGGCAGCACAGTGTGGGGCTTGCCTGCCATTTGCTGCTTTGCTGTGGGAAGCTCAGAAAGGAGTTACAGTAGGATCAAAGAAAGAGGGAAAATAGATTGAAACCCATCAAGATTCAGAAGAGCAGAAGAAACAAATATATTGACCTAAATGACCAGTGGTGACTCAGAAGCTGTAGGGAAATATATGTAAATAGTGCCATTAACAGCTTGAGGGCTGTGGGGAAAAGGGGCTGGGGGAAGCTGCTGACTTCTGAAGGAAAATGCAAAATAATGGAAATTGTTTCTTTGAGGGTCCACTCTCTTCTGCTCTCTGTTCTTCCCCACAGAGATTCATTCCAAACGAGACTTGCAAGTTAAAATATTAACTTCTACCAAAACCAATTCAAGCACTGCTGCCTTCCTTGGAGGAGACTGTTTCTTAAAGCTAATTTGGAGAATAATTCAGTCTGAATCATCTCCATGTGATGCATCCATATGAAATGCAGACTGATTGCAATTTCTGCCTGTGTTTCTCCCAGCTGAAAGCAAGATGACCTGCAGGTTTTTGTTTTGGTGCATCTATAGGAAAATTTTGCTTTGCTGGCCTATTGTAATTTTTTTCCTTATTCCAAATTTTTAAAAATAAACAGAAGGGATTAACTGGAGTGGAAGGCTTAATTGACCTCTTTCAAACAAATCTCCTCCCTAGAGAAGCTTGAATTAAACTCCCACTTTCATTCCTGCAATTTAACTGACTGGTGATATCTCATCTGTAAAACAATGTACTCTGATTAAGCCTTAATGTCTTAGATTTTTGAAAGCTGATTTTATAGAGATATAGAATGTATAACACTTGTCCTAAAACCTGCCATGTTAATAATTTATTAATATTCTATTCTGGTTGTGTTTTTATGTTTGTATTTGCTCTTTACTCTGTCCTTGTAACCATAGTTTATATAAATTTCATGCCTAATCCTTGCAATGCCCAAGTTTGCCTCTGTATTGCTATGTATTTATTGATTTCAGTTCATGATTACATTAAGGAAAATCCTTTTTATCTGCTCCCATGAGCAGTTTTCTGTTGAGAACAGTTCTTAGGTCTTGTATTATTTTGCAGCAAACATTGCAAGTCAAAAAGGGAGAGCGGGATAAATTTGGTTTTGATAACCCGAGGTGATTGCGTCGGTAGGGACAGAGTTGGCAATGAAGATGGGTTTGAGATGAAGTTTGGAAGGTTATTTTACATAGGTAGGAAAGGAAGGAGTGGTGTGGAAAAGACAGGCAGGAGCTGATGGAATTAGTCCTTTGGGAGCCAGCCCCAGCTCAGCACATGGAGCAGAAGCATGACAAGAATGAGAGCCCAGGAAAAATGAGTGATGTGGAAGATCTGCAGGGAGTCCTGGATCTGCTTGGAAAGTGGAAATGGAGAAGGAAGTTACTACTGAGTTCCCTTCGAGCTTTTCAGATTGAAGTATGCCTTTAGCCAAGAGAAAAAAACCCTGCAGTTTCTCCTCCAATCCATAATTCCCTTGCTCTGATTATTACCAAGTGTGGAAGCATTTGCCTTTGCACATGTGATGGATACCAGCAGCACTGAAAAGCTGTCAGTGGAGGGGAGAAAAAGAGAAAAGAAGTCTTTTCTTATGTTTGCTGGAGCAGAGCTCAGTGGAGCATTTCAGATGCTCGTGTTCAGATTATTGCCCTCCTCCTTTGCCTTTTCCTCTGAATTAGAAAACTACCTATTAATAAGCTGGTAGGCGAGCAGTGATTTTGCATGTTAAACAGTGTGATTGCTTCATCCCAGTGGGATTGTGCTCTCTCAGAGTTGGACAGCTGAAAAATACATATATTGGTAATTAAATTAGACTTTATTTACAAATATTGGCTCAGAGGTTTTCCAAGTCGGAAACTTTGATTCCTTTTCCTTTTCTGATGAGCATAAGCCTTGCTGGATTCAGACCAGATAATGTGAAGCTCAGTCTTTTTCCAGCTTTAGAAAATCATGGCTTAGAACATACTGATGAAGGGGGACTTTGGTTTCCATTGGGAAATGGGAGATAGTGGCAGCAAAGGAGAGAGAAGCAAGATCTCCTCTGGCGTCTATTGCAAAGAAATTGAGCAGGAAATGGGCTTCCTTAAATAAAGTGAATTGTGTCCCCCCTCCCCTGCTCTTGGATGTGCTGCCACCACAGAGGGTTATTTTTCCAGTTCTTCCCATTTTCCTTCCTTTCAGTAGAAGGAAACAGAGGAAAAAGTGGCTATTTCTTGGGTCAGAGTTCTCCCCCTGAAGTTGCATCAGGAGCCAAATGATGCTCCAGAAACCCCAAGACTGAGATGACAGCTCTGCGGTGGTAAAAGAGAGATGAGCTTTGAAAATGAATTTTGAGAAGGTATAAAATACACAGGTACCCAGCTGTGCTCTGGGTGTGTTTTGTGAGCCAGGTGCTCAGGAGTGAGATTTCCCTAACCAGGCTGAGAGTGACTTTTTGACAGAGCTCTTAGAATTCTAGTATTTCCTGTGAGTTTTGAAATTCCTTTCCAGTAAGTCAAACCCTGTAAAAGAAGTGTCATGCCACCCTAGTAAATATATGTGGGGTTTTTTCATTTCTCTGTAGATACCCAGCTGCGTATTTGATATTCTAAAAAATGAATCCATATCCTGAATGAACTGATGTTTTTAAATGGTGCCATGGGTAGTTAAAGGCTGCATGGCAGCTCCAGTGCAGATCCAGCTTTTCCAGCCTGAGCCCCTGCTAGTGAGGGAGAAGGAGCTCACATGGACTTTGCACTGATTTATTCATATCACATCTCTTACGTGGGCGAGCTGAGCCTTCAGCTTTTGGCATCCTGAGCGTTGGTTACTTGCAAGGACATGCCACAAGTAAGAAACACGGGGGGACAAGATGATGTTATTTCCATTTAAAACATTCAGCCTGAGTGATACAAGGAGAAAGAATAGTTGCAATAACACAGCTGATTGCTGACAGAGTACTAAAAGGGAATTTTATTGGAAAAGGTATTATACAGCCCACTTTGCTTTGCATAATCATTTTAAAAGCAGTTCAGGACATCTTCCTGCCTTTATCCTGAAGAAGGTAGAAATAATTTAGAAAGCCAGGGTTGTCAGTGTCAGTATGGCTGAGCTCGAGGCTGGGCACAGTTACACTGGGGTGGGTGCACAGGGTGCAGATGCAAGGAGTGGAGAGACTGAATTACAGGGGTAGAGTGTAAAAAGATGTTCTGGTCATCCACTTGTGGTGTCCCAAACACTTTGAGTCTCATGGCTATCCTAAAGTCACCTTTCTGAAACCTTTCTGTTGCCTCATGAAGCAAACAGTGAGTCATCTCAGATACCCACCTAGAGCACACACAATTTTCAGATTGGCTGAAACAGAAAATTCCAGGGTATTTTTTGAGTCTTATGTCCAAAACTTGGGGAAATTGACATTTTGGGGGATTAACTATATCTTAAATAGCTTTTGAGTTATATGTGATTCCCCATTTAAGTACAAGAGGGAAACAGTAAGAATTGAGAGATTTTGTAGGACAACATATTTCATTACAACAGAAACTATCTTTTTTCCTGGTAAGAAAATATTTCCTTTAGGATCTGAGCTCCTTCTGCACATTTTATTTCCCTCTCAGCCAGTGACTCTGCAGTCCCTTTTTTCCCAAAGTGCTGACTCTGGCCCAGCCACTTGACATAACCACACATGTTCCCTTAATGCATTTTTTTGCAGTCACTTTCCTGGCTCATCTTTTGATTTCCCAGTTGCATCAGCAGCTTTGTTGGAGTCACTGTGTAACGAAGTGGGGAATGAATGAATTAATGAATCTCCCTACCTCTGGAAACAGCAGTGAATGCAGAGTCAGCATGCAGAAATGTCCTTTTCTGTTAACTATTATCTTCTAATTGATGGTGTATTTCTGATGCTGAGCCTTTAAGAAGAACCTGCAATCTCAGGTCTAAATATGCTAAATTTAAATATAGATATATGTATTTAAATATAAACAGAGAGATTAGAATCTGATGGGTCCCTTGTACCATTTCACTGAGCAGGATGGGAGCTTTGGGGATCCATGAGCTGTTTGATCCATGATTGCTGAGAGATGATGGCCAACTTCTTCACCTCTGCCTAGCCTCAGCATCTCACCCTCAGTGGTAAATAAGATTTATCAGAAAATACTTGGAGAAGATCTTACCTTCTCTCACAGACTCCTTGCTATGATGGTGTTTTCCCAAGGAGACAGCCTTGACAGCTGCTGTAAAATCAGTCAGTGCAGACTGGGGAGGGATGATGCCATGTTGTTCCAGCAGAAGTGTTTCTTCTGGGAGAGAAGTGGCTTTTTAACATAATTGTCTAGAAGTTTGGGAGCTGAATCAGCTCGTACACACAGTCACGTGGCAGCTTCTCATGGTGTTTCCAGAGCAAGATTCTTGGGAGTCATCTGAGCTGCTCACTTACATGGCAAAATATTTTCCTTGGTTTTTTTTTTATTTCTGGAGGCTGGAAGTGTCTTTTTGGACCATTTCAGATGAAACATCTCATCCTGGAGAGGGCCTGGAGAGGCCCTTCCCCAAATCAGTGTATGGATGGGCCCAGAACAATGCAGAGATTCACGTGTGTGCATTGTTCCTCAGAAGGAAGGGATGGGAGCCACCTCCTGTAGCAGCACCATCTCTTAGAAGGTGGCAGTGGTGGCCATCTGAGATGCAGTAACCTCTCCAATGATCCAAACCTTCCTGCAGTCAAAAAACATTTCTATTGTTGCTATTTAAAAGGTGGAAAACAATAAAAACCTCACAGTAACATTCATCTTGCTGGATTTGCACTGAAATAAAACCATGTGGGTTCTTTCATTCAGTTTACTGTAGTTTTTTGTTTGCTTTTCTGTGTCTGGTCTGAAAACTTTCATATCAGCTTCAGAGATAAGGCATAAAGAGCCTCTGTTACCTCCCAGTTAGAGAGAAGGTGAGACCCATCATTTCCAAACTGCTGTCTCGAGGTGGCAAAACACAAAGTCTGCATGGCTAGGTTGCTTAGCTCTGAAAAAAATCAGTGTTGAGGAATTCCTCAGATGCAATTATCGATCGTTGGGGATTATCCAGAGGGAGGAGGACTGAGCAGACATCACTTTATAAACATTCCAGCTTCTGTATGAAGAGCTTATGGTAAACTTTCTGAAGAAGGTAATAAACAGTAAGCTCTGGAAACCCTTCAAGGGATCAGTTCTCATTTTTAATGTGGAAACAGTATGGCCAGACAGCAACTCAATAGGTAATAGGATAAGAATTGACTTTCAGACCAGCTTACAGACACAATGCAGAGTGAAAAAAAAAAAACCAAGAAAATATGTAAGGAATAAAAATTTAAGGTAGACTCTACACATTTGTGATTTATTGTAGACTGTGGAAATATTTTCCCTTCAGTGATGCAGAATAAAACCAGATAGAAAGGTAGGAAGCCCGCAGTGATAACAGCAGGCATGATTTTCATCTTGCAGGCACTTTCTGTGAACAAATTTATCTATAGATCTGTTTGTTTGCATTTTAAAGGTATTTTGACATACCAAATAAACTGATTTTGCACCATTTCTTGGCCAACACAGATCCTGTGTTTCATCCTAAAGATATTCTTATGGAGGCTTGCCATTAATAATGAATGAATAACGAAGCGTCTGTTAGTGTTGATCGCTCATTGGAAAGCAACCTTTTTTAACAAATGTTATGGTAATAGAGCAATTCCTCAGAGCCAGCACAGCCTGTACTGTTTTAGAAGTAAAATAAGAAATGCAGTGAGTATTTTGGTAGGAAAATGAAGTGTGTTGAATGCAAACATACCAGCAAGGAGCTGTGGCAGGAGGTCGACTCCAGAGCCTCAGTGTCATTACCTTGTTCCAGTGGCATGTGGTGCTGTCACAGGCTTGTGTCCCCCTCCTGTCCCATTCCTACTTGTGACTGTGACATCTCTGGGGGCTGTAAAATCATCTCTGCTGGGACAGGCACCCCCCTGAGGCCCCTCCTTGATGCATTTTTGGTGTGTCCATAGATGCATCCAGCTCCAGATGCAACGAGCTCAAGATCGGTTGGTTTCCAGACCTAGAAAACATTTGGCCTCCTTTTTTTTTTTCACGTAAAAGCTGTCTTCTAAAAATTATTAGAATGCATCCACAGTAATTACAGGCATTTGTGAGAAACTGTGCAGTCCTGTGAGGAGTCTTTCCTGGGAGCTGTGGAAAAGCCCTACTGTAGCCTGCCATGCTTTGGTCACTGCTGAGGTCACACTGAAAATGCTGCACTTCAAATGCTGTGTTCAGTTAAGGGACCTCACTTCAGAAAGGACATTGCTGGGGAAGGCTCTGGAAAACATGTCCTAGGAGGGGTGGCTGAGGGACCTGGCATGGCTGGGAGAACATTATTGCTCCTACAGCTACCCAAGAGGAGTTTGTAGTGAGGTGGGGTTGGTCTCTTCTGCCTTATCTCAAGCTGAAAGGACATGAGGAAGTGGCCTTAAGTTGTACCCGGGGAGGTTCAGATGAGATACTTGAAAATAAGTTTTCACTGAAAGAGTGGTCAGGCATTGGAGTAAGTTGCCCTGGGAGGTGGTGGAGTCACCATCTCTGGAAGTGTTGGTTGGACTCTAGATGGTTTTGAAGGTCTCTTCCAGCTTCGATTGTGTGATTCTATATGTTTGTAATGCTGCCTTTGCAGCTATCATCAAGTGAAAACTCAGTTTCAGAAAGTTAAAACTAAAGCTTTAGATGCAAACTCATGACATTTTTAGTGTCCCCTTTGCTGTGCTACAAGTCAGTGCCAGTCCATCTCTTTTGCTGAGAGACCCCACTGTGGATGTGGCCCAAAATGCAAAGAAGGTGTAACTTGGTGCCCAGTTGATAAGAGCACTTTTCCAAGTGTTTTTCAAGCACTTGGCTAAGTCTTTTGATAAAAACAGAATTTCATATCCTTGCAGTTCATATCCTACAGTTACCCCAACCTATAGGAATGTCCATGTTTTCTAATACTGAGAATTACAGTTTCACTGTCCTTGTTTGACAAACCTGCAAGTTTTTCTGATCTCTGTGCTCACTTTGTCTTCTCTACTGATACATCATACCTTTCATTCTCGATAGTATTTCATTTACTTAGTATTTTTTTCTAATTGAAAACATAGAAATAGAGTACTTGCATCCTTTAATATAGAACAGTATAGAACTGTCTTAAAATAGTGCTAATATCAACTCAGAAAAAAAAATTACAACTGAAGTTTCCAGCAGTAACTTGAGACTCAAGGTGTCTCATTTAATGGGTGCCTTATTTAATCCCCTCTCCCTGTGGATGTCCAGCATTTCCTACAAAGTTAATACCATTAATTATCTCAAGCTGAGTGCCCAGAGGACTATTTGCTTCTGCAAATCTGGAATCTTTTCACTTGCTAGAGCTAGAAATTATTTGAGTTACCTCCAGGGCTTCGGGGAGGGGGGTTGAGGGGGGTTTCCTCTTTAATCTGCCCAGAGCTGTTGCAGACTAATTCCCTGCACGAATCTCTGTCTCCACGTTGCTATTTATGTGTGCATGTGTATGAGATAATAGAGAGTGACTGACTACAATATATGCATTTAAGCTACTCAGCTGAAAATTACTGAGCATTAAAATCCACTGGGAATCACAAGACTTCTAAATTAGGAAAGCACATGTCAGTCAGTGTGTGGAAAGGAGTCCTCATACAAGAGTAGCTTTCAATAAGAAGAATGAGTATTGTTCCCTGGAGTACATCAATCCTAGTTTGGCCACTCTGTACCAGCTTTTACGATTTCTCTGGAATCATACATTGGCTTTTGTTATTATTTTTTCCTCTCTCTTGTTCTGTTGTGCATTTCTATTAGATATGTCTCATGGGCCAGCTATCAAGAGACACACTGCTGTGCTGTGCCAAATGAAGGCATTTTCAACCATAAACAAGGTATTGTGGGATTGAAAAGAATTGTGGACAGCAACAAGTCCTGGACTCTTTCTAATTGTTCACATGTGTTTTTATTGTATTGTGCAGTGACACAGAAACTCTGGGAAACTGGCTGATTTGACCTAAGGTTGAAATGAGCAGAATGCCACAGGGTAAATGAGGGGCTTTGGGAAAGAGAGATTTTTGTTGGTCTAGTCCATCAGCACATATCTTTCCATGATTAAGGCATGTATTTTAGTAGTAGTTAAACGACTTAGAAGTCTGTCCTATCTCAAAAAAATACCAGACACCCTGAAAAATCCATGATAACAAGTTGAATCCTATTGATCATCAAGCTTTTCATTCTAAAACTCACATGAGCATGCACTGAAAATGATACTTCTATACTTTCATTGAGCTGAAATGTGGTCACAGGTGATTAATTTCTATCAGTACATTATTTGTGTGCAGAAGAGCTTAGCAGAATGGTAAAAGACTCAAAATGTGAGCTGACTTGGTTTATTCAGGATTTGTGGGTCCTTTTTGTTGCTGCCAGAGGGTCAGTGTTTAAAATAATCATTAGTACAGTATGTGAGAACATTTTCCAAGGTGTTATTTTATTGTTCCCAAATTGAAATCCTCAAATCATAATTAGGAACAGAGGGATGAGCAGGGATCATGAGAAATGGGGTCCCTCATTAGACAGGTGAACCAGCCTAGTATGTTGTCCATTCCTGCAGCAAAACAAAAAACCTTGTATCTAAGGAAGTAATGAGATCCCTCTAGGTGACAGCAGTAACTTAATAAATAAATACAAGACATGACCACAGGACTCACCTACCTCTGATTTGAGGTACTCTGCAGGCAGCTGCCCTCTGCTTCTTGGAGGGCTCCCATTTGTTTCTATCCTATCCATCCCAAATGATACTCTGGGAGTTAGGAAAGTATTTAGAAATATTGTATGTGAAAAATCAAACAGGGTTTCTCCTTTTGTCACAGTTGTGTGTCAGGCCTGGCCTGAAACCAGTGGTTTTTAAGAGTCTTTCCATGAACTTTGTTGTCTTCTCATTCAGTTCACTCTGCTTTTCCAGGTTCTCTTCCAAAAGAAGCTCATGCTTCTCTTTCAAAGCAGAGGGTCCCTACCCCAAGAAGCTCAGAACCATCCTTACAGAAAGGAAACACAAAATTATTGCTGTTGCTGCTTCTAATTAAAGAAAAAAACCAAACAATTCTCCTAATTTTTAATAATTTTATTAAATATAGTAAATATATTAAATATATATGAGGTGTATAGATACACAGATATGTGTTGGTTGCCTCTGGAGCAGGAACTTGGATTAGTGTGAGCCAAAGGAGACCCAACATCATTTTTGCCTCTCACTCACAGAGGATCTCTCAGCGATTTGTGCTGCCATCAGTCCATCCCAGACATTTGCTTTCTCCTGGAGATTGAGTTTCAGCTCAGCTCACATTTGTCTGGAGCCCTGGCTCTGCAGGCTGCCTTGACACATTAATTTAATTTGTGCTTCTCAATTCATACTCTCTCATTTACGATCAAATATCGGGAAAGGTTACAATTAATCAGAGCAGGGGAACAGAAGCCACCAAAGCTAATGATGTATTACTGCATTTGGGTTGCTCTGGAGGGGAATAATTGAGGTCCTTGTGTTACAGAAAACTATTATTAGTAAGTAAAAATTATCAAAAGAAAGCGACCTGCACCCATCTCCCCATTTTGCAATCTGTGTCTCTGTCAGGTTTCTTAAAAATGAAGTATTTTATTAATATGCCTGCCTGTAACCAGGATTTTAGGCTGTGTGGCTGACTTGGGAGAAAATGTGCCTTTTCACAGGACCTTTTCACAGCCCTTGCTGCTGCCCCCCACTTTGGGCTCACAGATGATACTCAGCATGCATGAAGGCAATTTTTACAGGCTAATGACATGCCCATCTGCAAGGGAAAAGGGCTCTGCTGCTGCTTGCTCAGCTGAGGAGCCACAGGGAATCCCTACAGAAAATACAGGCTTAATGCAGTGTGCACTTCCTAATTGAAAATGAACTAATTGCTGGTTGTTTAAAAGCAAACACGTTGCTGGGCTGAGGCAGACAGTGAATGCAGAGCACCTCCTGAGGGAATATTTTCAGCCCAGCCCGTGCTCAAGCACAGCAGTGAGGTGTGTGTAGGAAATCCTTGCAGGCTTGCCAGGGTGGCTCAGGGTCATGGTGAACACACATGATTTCCTGGGGTTAGTGGGACACTTTATCTGGCTGCTGAAATACCACAGTAAAGAAGTAGGGCTTACATAGCTTTAGTACAGAGTCATTAAAAGTTCCATTTTAAAGTAAAAATTCCCATCTCACTTCATTATTCTGGGTACTAACTTTGTAAGGTTATTGTGTGTTTTTATGTGTGGCAGAATTTCACAGACCTTTGCTCAGGGTTATGTGGGGTCATCTGGCAAGGGATGTTGTCACTGCTTAAGGGATGCACTTGGGACACTTTGGTAGTTTTCAAGATTACAAGACAGGAAAGGTCATTCTGACTTTTGTAGTCTTTAAAAGACAAGCTATTTGGAGGGGGAGCAAAAATTGGCTCTGACTTTTTTATTGGGAACAGCAAAGAGGGCAGAGTTAAACAGAGTTCTCTCTTATTTTGTAGGCTGACTGGATTGCTCTTAGGATATGACAAAAGATACAGAATAGCATTAACCTTAGAACTGAAGTAATCCTTTTTTTTTGTTTTATTCCTACTGCCTTGAATCTGACTTGCTGTAAATGCATAAATTTGTTCTTTGAGGGCACTAACATAAATCCTGACTTTGAGCTTTACAGTTCATCAGTCTTGGAGTGTCCCCTGATCCCACATACAGGAGATGGACAACTCATGGGGGAAAACTTTAGAGAGGGAATAAACCTGTGACCTCTGTGTGAGGGTCACAACCCTCTATAGGGTGTGAGCTGGCTTTAGCTTTTTGTGGGAAAGCTATTGCTGGAAATCCTGTCCTGAGCAAAGACCACCATGGAGGAGTCTGAATGGGCTCCCCTGGCACCCAAAATAGTACTGCTACCCTCCTGCTCCAGTGTGGGACTTCTTGCTGGCAAAAAACCCTTCATCATGACTGGGAGGCAGCACAATGATAGTGCAGTAGCTGACAGAGTGGATTTATTTGCTGGTCCATATCACACACCTTGCATGGGCATCATCTCAGGAGATTTCCTCTGTGGGGATCTGATCTGTCCGTGAAGGACATGGTTGAAATTCAGACCAGCCTGGGAGCCCATGGCACTGTGATGCTCAGTGAATTACTTCTGTGCATAGAAAGGAGTGCAATGCAAAGCAGCCAAGTCTGGCATAGATCTAGCAGGCAGGGTGTGCTGATTAGCATGTAATTCGATTTGTTAGGCACTACAGTAAACAGCACTGAGAGCAAAAGCAGTGATTGCTCCTGATAGCAGCCACCAGCAGAGGTGGCACTGCTCCTTTCCTGGGCAGAGACAAAGAATAAGACAAATACTGCAATTATAGAAGGATTTGTGTAACTATCTCCAGAGCACAGCTCACACATTTCTCCCTCTGTCTCTGCTCCATCCCCATTCCCCAGTGGCACATCTGGGACCAGCACTGCTCTGGGTTACTCAGGAGAAGAGGTGGTGCAATTAATGGTCTGATTTTCCCTCCAGTACTGCACTTTCCTCTAGTGTCATGTCCATATTTTTTCCATCATGGCTTTGTTTAAGAAACTCTGTTGTCTCTAACTCTTGTGCCACGATTGGACTGTGAGTTGAGGAGCCCTTGGCATGGCAGCCTGGAGCTGAACAGGCTCAGCTTCTGGCTCTCCCATCTAAAAGCAGG
Organism: Buphagus erythrorhynchus; assembly: GCA_013400855.1. Taxonomy (NCBI): domain Eukaryota; kingdom Metazoa; phylum Chordata; class Aves; order Passeriformes; family Sturnidae; genus Buphagus; species Buphagus erythrorhynchus. The sequence goes on from VZTT01059930.1 coordinate 17,507, forward strand.
CTTGCTTTAGGTGTCGTGCTGTCCTGCTTACTGAATTCATTGTTTGCTGTCACTAAAGGACTGCCTGATCCAGACCTCACATTTACAAGCATAGAATTAATGTGCTGCATCATTTCAGCATAAGAGTGAGTAAAGTTTTTCTGTAGAAGTGCCCCACTGAAGCACTGCAGTGATGAGTTTTCCCTGTTTTCCCCCCAAAGCCAAGCCCACTGCCATCAATAGTAGCTGTTGTTAGCACAGGCTCCCCTAGTCCCCTTGTGTCAAATGTCACCTTGTGCCATGTGCCATTGGAATCAACCAGACCATCCCTTTGCAAAGCACGTGCAAGGAGAGGACAGACATCCTGGTTGTGCTCATCCCACCAAAATAGCAACAAATTACAAGTACAATACCTCTCATTTCCTCTCCTTCTGTGGGGGTGAGCACAGGAGGAGCTGCACAGAGAGGTGGCATTTGCTGAGAGCCCTGGCACAATCAGGGCTACCTTGGAAGCTGTCAGGAAGAATTAAGTTAAGGGTGAGTGCTCTGGCGTGGGGATGGCACAGAGGCAGCTCTGCAGAGCTGCCCTGCAGCCTCCCACCTCCCTGTGCCTCTGAAAAAGGCTGCCCTGTTGTTGGTGGGATGTTTTCCCAAGTAATCCCATTAGGAAATTAGAAGTTCTTAATTACTGTGAGAGGATTGCTGTTTTGTGTGAATGGGTAGGTGCCTGAATGAATTTCATACATTTTGTGCTCTTGATACAAATTTCATAAGTTTTCTGCTGCACACACATTATCCAGCATCCTGGAAAGCTTCATCATTTCTCTTCAAAGCACTTGGCTTATTCCTAAAATGGCTTTAGATGTCTTGGAGAACATGTATTCACTTACTGAGGATGTTTTCTGCTTCCACACCCGATTAAATAAGTCCTTTATTTTTTGCACCATATCAGTAGAGCTATGGGGAAAACGAAATCATCTCTCCTTTTATAAGATATGAGGACTAAGCACATCAGTGGGGACTGAATCATACAAGGCCAGAGCATAAGGTTTCACAAATGTGGCTGCCCCAAACCCTCATCCTCAGACAGCTGAGGAAAACAGGCAGCATCATTTCCATTCTTTGGGAGAAATGAGGGGAAATGAAGCTTTCTTGTGACTGCTGTGTATGTTACAGTTCTTTGGAGGGACTGTGCTGAGGGGAGGTTGGCTTGGCTTTGCAGTGAAATGGAGGTAACTTGCTGGCTGGTGTCTTGTTGAGTGAATATGCTGTTCATTTTAAAAAGCAATGTGCACTGTGCCAGCTGATGTGCTTTCAGTTATCTGATGTTGTTAGGAGCTCTGGAGGACTTCAAGCATCCAGCAGCTGTGTTGGGATGCAAGTCCTGTGGGAAACCCTGGCATTGATCAGAGGAAAAAATACATGTCTAGAGCTGTTGGTTTAAAATGTTACTCCAATATCTCATGGATTGCCATCCCTGAGGGAGAATGAAATCAATGCAGTGCCATTGATCTGCAGCCAGCTGCGATTTGGGGAGCCCTGTGGATGAGCCCTGGTTGGGAGCTACTGCCTGACCTGCTGGCTGCTTCTGTTTGAGCCTGGAAAAATGGATGATTTCTGAACAGAGACCAACCATAATGGCTTTGAAAGCATGTCTGGGAGTGCCACAAGGTACCCAAATGCACCAAAGAAAAATAAAACAATTATGATGCTGGAAGGGGAAAAAAGCCACATATCAAAATGATTTGTAGAAGGTTTTGGGAGATGAAGGTGAGGAAGATACCCAGGTTAACAGTGCTGGAGAGAGACTGTCAAAGGAGCAGGAGATTTTGGGAAGTTAAGAGTAGGGTAGAAAACCAGAGAGAGGTGTGTGGAAGATGAGACCTATTAAGAGAGGCCAACAGAAGCAAGTCTGCTTTATCTAAAAGAAATATGCACAAAGGAGACAATCACCTACAAATACACGGGGGGAGGGGGGCTTACAAAGCAGCCAGCAATCCATTTTCAAATAATGGACTTGATCTTTAGATAAACTAGTAAAAGGTAATGAGAGTGGAATAAATATCTGATTTATCACCACATCTTTTCTTAGCTGCAGCAGCAACACACTTGTATTTTCTTCTCTGAGCTTCTCCTCTTCACTACCTGAATGAAAGTCAGGGAAGCACCTTTACAACTGTGATGGAAGAGCAGCTGCCAGCCTCCTCACCCTGCTGTTATTTCAGACAGATGCTGCTCTGCTCAGCCAGCCCTGCTTAAAATGGCCCAGAGAACAAGGTGGAGGACTATTCTGAGACAGCAGAAAGTAGGCAGAGAACTTTCCCAGGACAGGACCTCTGTCTGTTTTCCTGGGACTAGGAATCTATCCTTGCCTTGCACAATAGGTTTCTGGAGTCCTCCAGAAAGTCAGTACTGAACTTGCATCAATAGAACTGTTAGGCTGCACTTTGTTTTAAGGCAGGACCCACCAACCCCAGGGGTTAATGCAGGTTGTGAGTGTATTGGCTATTTCCTATGCCAGTAGAATGAGCAAATACCTTTATCCCTCTCAGTCTCCAGCTCGTGCCTCCTTCCACTTTGACAGTGAAACTTCTCTTGCCCCAGCTAATCTATTAGCCTGTATTCCCTTGTGTGCTCTGAAACCCTCCTGCTGCCTTCTCCACGTTCCTCAGGAAGGCCAAAATAGACAGGAGGAAAGCAAATAAAGTCAGTCCTATCAGGAAATAACAATAAAAATTGACTAAAACATTCACTTTCTGTAGGGCAAGAGCTGTAACAATTAGCTTTATCAGGCAGCCAGGCCAACCCAGTGATGGAGAAGCTGAGAAGGTCACATTTCTTCCAACAGCCTCCAGCTCCTTGCTTGTATAGGGTTAGAAGGACTCCTCTCTCTCCTCCACACCACCTGCACAGGAACCAGGAGAGCTGATGCTCCTTCCTGGACCTTAAAATTTTGGAGTAGGGCTGTGATGTAATGAATCCCAGACAAGTCTGCTGGCCAGGAGCCAGGGACCTCTGCCCATCTGGGTGTAAACCCAGGCGCTCTGGGCATGTGGCTCTCATGGTAAATCATTCCTCTCATGAAGAAGTCAGGCCATGATATTTGTAACAGCTGATACCTGATGCTTTTTTTAAGCAGGACCCTTCAAAATGCAGATGAAGGCCCTTGGACCAGGCTAGAATTAGATCTGAGCTCTCTGTTGTCATTGCTGAAATGGCACAGGAGTAATTCCCCTTTGAGTGCTGCTGTGTGAGACCTAGATCTGACCATGGCAGAGCCAGGCTCTCATCTGGGATGGGTTGTCTTTGCTAAGGATCTGGGGTGTTGATTTAGGATGCAAAGCTGTGCCTGTATTTGCTCCCCCTTGTATCAGGGCACAGCTCACCACTTATCCCAAGTGCTATCCTCAGAGCAAAGCCACCCACTGCTGCTGGCATTGCTCTGAGCTTGGAGCTTCCATGGGGTGCAACTTGCATCATGAACAGAGAAGTACAAAGTAGGACCTGGGGCTTTCTTTCCTGGGAATTTCCTTGTTTCATAAGGTATTATGAACATATGTAGTAAGAGACTGGATTAATTAAGGAGGTCAGATAAGTGCTTGCGTCACATAAATCTCAGTGTGTGAAGTTCATGGAGGTACTTGGCTAATAACATCTACTACAATTCCCTGTGAAGTAGAGAGAATGGCTGAGGGTTACAACAGAGTGTAAACATGTGGCTTTTTCTCTTTTCTTTCCTGTTTCCCTCTGACTTCTCCAGATCTCTCCACCATGTTCGGGAAAAAGAAGAAAAGGCTGGAAATTTCCGGGCCCTCCAACTTCGAGCACCGGGTCCACACTGGCTTCGACCACCGGGAGCAGAAGTTCACGGGGCTGCCCCAGCAGTGGCACAGCTTGCTGGCAGACACAGCCAACAGGCCCAAGCCCATGGTGGATCCCTCATGCATCACTCCCATCCAGCTGGCTCCTATGAAGGTACTGTGCTGAGTCCCTCAACCTGCCTTTAATTGTGTGTCACCTTAACGAAGCAATGCCAGCAGCGTGTGGGTGTTACAGATCAGCTGTCCTGGGAGGCTGGGAGGGAGCTGCAAATCCAAACATTTAACAGCAGAGCTGCAAGGAAAAAAGGAATTGTGTGTATAAAACTTGTGGGAGTGTCTCAGAAGAGCGTGAGTCACGGGTCTGGCAGGGGCCAAGCCTTCACGCTCCCGGGCTGTAGAAGAAAAAGCCACAAGTCCCAGTGGAGGCCCAAAATGCTGCTCCTCTGCAGCATAAAGCTCCTTGATAATTAATTTAAGAACAGTGCTTTAGGCAAAGGCAGTTTGGAGCAAGGGAGAGAGGGAAAAGTACACCAAAGGAAAGAAATTAAATTGCTTGTTCAGCCAGGCAAGGAGCTCAGGGAGGGATGTCATTGCCACCCGCCACTGCCTGCAGGGTAGGATGTGCTGATGAAGCTGAGCTCCTCAGTGCGTGGGAGAATGAGGGGAAACAGCCCCAGGTCGTGCCTTGGGAGGCTCAGGCTGGACACCTGGGAAGAAAACTTGGCTTAGAGGGTAAGAGCAGCATTGGACAGGGAGCCATCAGAATTCCAGGATTCTGGTAGACTAATGGCTCCTGATTCTGCAGTTTCTCTGGGATTGCACATCCTGACATCCACGTGAATCACACCTGTGTGATGGTGGTAGCCTAGCCACACACCTCCCTGCCATGCAGCTGCACAATAAATTTAAGATTTCATGTGGCTTTTACTGCAGCAAGGGAAAATCAGATAATCCTGAGAGCATGGACTCTGTCGTTATATTTGCTAAGTGCTCTTTGATAAATTTACATTTACTGCCTGCTCCAGAAGGGCATTCATCACTTGCTGATCAGGTCTGCTGGGTGCTGCTACAGGACAATGGGGATAAAACCAAGGTCTTCTTTTTTTTATATCTTGCTGATAATAGTGGCCCAGAATAATGAGGAAAAAGGTAGGTAATCTTCTTCCTGCTGGTGAAGGAGAGCAACTTTGTTCCACAGCCCTCCTTAACACCAAAAATATCTATGGATGTTTTGACATGAATACATGAAGATGTTTTAAAATGGGAAAAAAAAAGAGTTTATTATCTTGCAGAAATACCCTCTCTTTCCTACAGTTCAGTTCTGGAGCTATAAATCCCTAAGCTTAAAAAGTTTTAAATTGCATTGCTTTTCTCAGCATTATAAAGATTATATGACTCTGGGTCTTGGCCTGCAAATGCACACGTGCAGAGCTGGGTTCATGTCCCACTGAAATACTACACAGTGAAGGATCCAGCCCCAAATGGGAAATTGCCACATTTTGAAGTAGAGAAAATCACTATTGGTTCTTTTCAAGAAACTGTAAATTCTTGCTTTTCTGTCTGTCTATCAGGGGTCTACATATGTGCATATGCCAGGGATGTACTTTTCAACTTCCTATGCCAGGAAGGGGCTGGGGCCAGGAGCCAAAATGTGGCTCCCAATCCAAGCTCATTTTTCCAGTGTAACCTCGGGCCATGGTGGTCCTTGATGCTGCCTGCATCCCACAACATCTTCCCAGAATGTGTGTCCAAGGGACAGGATGCCTGCAGCCTGGTATGCTCACAGGGCTGAGCACAAAGTATCTGCAGAGACATCCCCAGGAGGGAGTTTCTGTGCAGGTGGAAAATGTGAATTTAGAAGGAGGTTACCCCAGACTGCAGCTGATTGCATGTCCAAAGGTATAGGTAAGTGAGGAAATGGGGTTAAGACTGAAGAATTCAAGAAATTGTGCCTTTACCATCCTGTTTCTGTCCCTCTCTGGACTCAGTTGCAGCTAATTGAAATGGGCCTCCATAACAGTGCTAGAAAGTTTTAATAGCAACTAAGAGGCATTGACTGTCAACTGAGAATTAGCTTTTAACCCTATTTCAAGATACCACTTTGCTGTATATTTGCTAAGAATTAACATGCTTTGTTTTAATACAGCTTAACTTACAGAGAGAAGCTGAGTTGCAGTCGCTTTAAAATTAAGAATATTTAATGTTGCTAAACTAGTTCAGCATAAACATTTAATTCAGACAAATTTTTAATGTGTGCACTTGCACCAGTACCTTTAGTGTTTAAAGGGTATTTTACACTGAGGATTTCATAACTTCGCTGAGAACTGTAGATTCAAAATGCACTTGCAGTTCATGAAGATAGGAACCAAAGGTTCTGAGATCTCAGTATTGGTTAGAATGTTTCTCTTTTCCACACAACAGCTAATAGTTCAATTAATGCATTGATGTGTAGCAGAAGATTCACAGTTGTGCCCTGAGTCACAGTATTAAGCCAGACAGAGGCATTTGGCCAGAGTTAGTTCATGCTGTGGTTTCAGGTCATACAGCAGCTCTTACGTGCTCCTAAATTTCTTTTCCATTTAATTCCTTCAGTATTGACTGTCTTTGTGGTGTGAGGCAGAAGTGTTCCTCCTAATTGGTGCTCCTTTGTGACTGAAGAGTAGCACAGATCAGAGACAGACTTTGACAGCACTGTTTCTTGGTTTTGAGACAGAACTGGTGTTTTCTTGCTTTAGGCTTCACCCAGAGCTGAGGCAGAGGAAGGGGAAGACCTTTTTTTGAGTTCTGTAGGTTTTGTAGCTCTCTCAGTTAGTGGTGTTTGCTTGTTTCTCAGCCTGCAAAGCAGATGTGATGGTGTGTAGTGTATCCCTTTGTGTAGAACCAATAAATGATAAATACTCTCACTGCTCCCTCTATTCAAAGGCAGCAGCAGCAGTGATGATGACGAGGCAGCACCCTGGGCTCTCAAATATCCTGGGGGATGTCATCCCCCCTGTCATCCCCCTGCCTCTGTGCTGGCTGGGATGAAAGGCTCATCGTGCTTTGGCACGTGGGTGGTGGTGGCTTGTCATGGAAATACCAGCCTTTGAATCCAAACCTGAGCTGACTGTAGAAATTCATTCATTTCAAAAACAATGAGAGACAATAATGGGATTCCCCTTCACAGTGTGGCTGACCCAGATACCAGCAGAGGATTGTGTATTTCAGGTGCAAGCACAAGTATAGCACAGCAGAAAACTTAATGAAAAATAGGACAGCGTTGATCTTGATAGGTTTGAGGGGTAGAGACAAGGAGGGGATGAAAAAAGACTGATTTTTCACTGAAAACATCCCTGCATGAAAAATGTGTCTGCCTGAATTTAAAATAGGCTTCATGAAGTCTGACATCCTGATGCCAGGCCTCATGGTCCTCTTGCTTCAGTACTTTGTAGTTATTCCATGTGTACCTGGAGCTCATGGTTTGCTGTTTGTTCTCAGCACACAATATGCTCTGCTTATCTTTGCCTTTGTGCTACACAGAAGCCCCAATTTGTTACCACCCTTTGATTTTTGGAAAGCTTCAGAATCTATAACTAAGCAAATGCATCTCCACTCCATTCAAAATACCAGGAAAACAGACACCAGAACCTTTATTCTGGGGATTTTTGCCAAAAGAGCTCATCATTGGCTTTGTAAAGATGCTCCATTAACATTCTTGAATCCCTGCTGCTGTCAGTGGGAGCAGGAAGGCACTGAAGACTTGTTAAAATCCCTTCCCATGTTTCCTAGTGCAGGGAACAGCTGAGCATCCTCACTTCTGTCAACTTACTGGAGGGAAAAATGCCATTTATTCCTGAAAAAATACCATACTAGGTTTATTCTTTAGTTGTCTGTGCTGCTTCATGTGTCAAGCCTCCACTGCTATGTTTTTATTGGTGCTTTGGATAGTTTCATCCATCCACACCTTCAGCAAGATGAGAGTGACACAGTGCTGAGTTTGTCCTTGAGAAAGGAGGGAGGCAGCTGTCAGTGTTTGTGTGGCTAAATATGTAGAGACTTCAAGAAAACTGGATCCTACCTACTGGGACCTCCACATGACCTTCTTCCTTCTCCTGCAGTAAATCCAGCCATGCTCACGGGGAGAAATTTCACTTTTCCTGTATTTTCTCCCCCATTTCCTTCCCTTGAAACACAGGTGTAAGGCTGTGCTCTCACTGCCCCATGGTGTCTGCCATTAGCACAGAGGGGTGATGCAGAAGGGTCAGTGTTCAGCAAAGGCAGAGTGAGATCTCAGCTTCACATCAATGCTGTATGGTCAGGGAAATGGCAACATGGACTGTGCCATTAACCCATGGCAGTTCATTTACTTGGTGTCCTGCAACACTTGGGTTTTACAGAGCAGAGAATTTCTGTAGGAGACAGACCACAGGGTTGCCAGCTTCTCTCCCAGTCTTTCATCCTCATATCTCAGTGGTATAATCTGTGTGTTTTGTCTTAAAATTTTAGCTTTTCTCACTTTTCACCTCAATTCTTGGCCCCACTCCTGGTGAGTCAGCTTTAATTTTTAAAACTTTTCCAAAGTTTCTACTCATACATTTCAGCCTCAGTCTTACAAAGAGAAAAAAAATCAGAAAATGAGTTATTGGTTGTGGCTCTTTCAGTAGCTCTGACATGAAAATCAAAGCCATGCATGAAGAAGGAAAAAAAACAAGTATTTCTCTTCTCCATCCTGTTTGGCCTCTTAAAATTTTCTCAACAATGACATTCAAGCCTCATTTAAGGTGGCATTTTTTTCCTACATTTACACGTGTCCTTGCTTAGATGGAGGACACTGTGCACAGTGATGCTGAGTGGTCAAAGAGGAGATGAATGAGGGTCCTTGTCTGGGCTTGAACAGTCAGGAATATCCAGATTTCATAGAAAACCCCCATCCCTCTCCTCCCGATGTGGAATTGCACATGAAGAAATGCCTGACCAGGAAAAGGAGGATTTAGAAATAAAGACCATGGGAGAAGATGGACAAAGCAGTGTTGTCCTGACGTCTCTTCCTCACCCTCCCGAATTTTCACTTCTCCTTGACAACTCCTGCCAGGACAGGACCTGGAAGGCTGCTGACATCTCGTGGGCCTTCCTTGTAACCACATCATGAAAAGTCCCACTTGGTTCTTAATTCCACATTTTGCAATGGCATGTTAGGTCTGGTGCTTGCTCAGCTGGGAGAGAGTGGAAGAGCTGTCTCCAGAAAGGGCAGGAGCCAGCAACCTGCAGCACAGCACATCCTGGGTGGAAGAAAAATGTTCTGCCACCAGGTGTGGTTGAGCAGCAGGACAGCAGCCAGGGGGGACTGTGGGATCTCAGCCTTTGAAAGGAGAAGGCAAAATTTGATGGACAGTGCCCTTTAGCCTGATGGGATTTTGATGTTAGCCCTGCTCTGGAGGCAGGAGTCACTTCCAGCCAAAGCTCTTCTGTGATTATCTTCATCTGCAAGTGGTTATTGTCAGATTTGCAATTGTCCTGTAAGACAGCCCCACTTCCAGTTTCTTTCGATCACTCAACAGGAATGCATTTGCTGCTGTGTGCTCCTGGAAGAAAATACTGCCACACATTTAAGTGGAAGCTTTTCTTTCGAAGGGATCATGCTTCACCCTTGAGTACCATTTGTATTACTGTGTCTGTAAGTGACAATGCTGCTTCAGTTATCTCTGTTCCCCCATACAGATCTAATACAAATATGCCATCTAGTGTCCACGTCTAACTTGGTGTGAGAAGAGCCAAGCTGACAATTTTGTGTAATCTTGCAGGAATTTAATCACTGTATGCAAATAGAAATGAGCCACAGTATGAATCAGTGCAACAAGTACACAGCTCAGAAGTTTTTTAGAATTTTATCACTAGGTTAATATGTTCTCATATATTATACATTCTACATTGTACAGAGGAAACTTTGGGGTTGATTTCTGATTGTTTGATTTCAGAAAATTATAGGTTTTATGTTAGTCCTTTAGAAGAACAATTTTGCTGCCTGTGGCGTTGATATAACAATAGAGTCAGTGTTTAAAGTCATCTGGACAATGCCCTCAATAACAGGCTTTAAATTAGTCAGGTGGTTGGACTGAGTGATTGTTGTAGCTCCCTTCCAGCTAAAACAGTCTATTCCATTCCATTCTGTTCCATTCCATTCTAAAGGAAGCATCTCTCCCCATGATGCTGATACATTCTCAGTTCTTTATAGTTTTCAGTTTCTGGCTTCTTCACTATACTTTTGAATTTCTGGCTTTCTAATCAGCAGAGTTCCTGATCAGAAGCTCTTTCATTTTCACATAGTTATCTTCCATGCTGTTGAAACATTTCATCCAGCCTGATTTTGACATTGTTTTTCTAGAGCCTCATTTGGAGAATTGCATCATTATCATTTTAGACTGACTCAAAACACAGGATATTCCTCAGCCTTTCAGTTCAACTAATGTGCCAGAAAATGAATTATTCACATACCTTTTTTGATCAAGATATTGGTCCTTCATGACAACCCCCCAGGTTCAGCCAGGTACATTTGGAGTCTATCTGCAGCTGGACTGTGGACACCAACACCAGGGTTTACAAGCAAGACCTGGCCATCCTAGAGAAACACTGAGGTTGCCAGTAAAAAAACCCTCTCCTAGAACATAGAGTAAATACTGTCAGTGACAAAAAGAAGTTTTTCACATTCCATCTTATTCCTGTCCTTGAAATGTGCTCAAATGAAGCAGGAGCAATGCCTGCAGGAGTGTGGTTTTCAGAGGTGGTTGCTGTAGCTGACAATGGGTGCAGGACTCCACTTTGCTCCACTTTGGACTGTGAAGACAAGTTCAGCACTGCACTAAAGCCTCTAGTCCATCATTCTGCCCCTCTGCTTTGGAGGGGTGACACGTGGTTGCCTGCTGATCATGTCCCTCATTTGAAAAGTCCCAGACATCCCCAAAAGAACTTGTGCTGCCAGTACTCTCCTCCTGCAGGCATTGGGGCATCACACCTACACCTGCACAGCTCCTCTGAGCTCCCTGAGTGTTTCCCTGAGGGAGTGTTGGAGTTTGCTATCTGCAGTGAGGGGATCTAGGGAAGTTCTTCAGAAATCCTTTATCATCTTAGCTTTGCCCATGCAAAGTTGGCATTGATTTGAATTGGTCCACTTACATGGCAAAGGAGTTACTTTACCTGGGCCTGCAGCAATCATAGATAATAATTGATCTGTGATCAATCAAAGATTACAGACTTCTCTGGTAAAAGTTGTCTCCAATATGATTTAGTAAAAAATGATTCTTAAATGCATCAGCACTGAGATTTTATGTAGTATTGGTGTTGAAGGAATCTTGCAAGGGTGAACTGTAGTCCTGTTATTGAGGGCTTACACGGGTGAGCAGAACTTTGCAGTACACTAAAGACTGAAAGTAAACTTGGAGTTTACAGTCTACAACTGCAGACCAGCCTCCTTTAGAGCTCAAAACCCACATTAACCTATAGGTCTACACGTTAAAGGGCCAAACTCTAGAGCCAGCATTTCAGAAATTGAATCTGGTCTCCCCTGGGAATACCAGGCTGGGAATATTCTCCAGATATCACTTTATAACCTGAAACAAGCCAGGAATTAGATCCTGACCAAGGACACTCATAATCAGGTTCTTTTTTTAACATGGAAGTTGGTCCCTGAAGACAAATCTACAGGACACTGTTCCAGTAACTCCTCTGGCTGGCTCGCTTGTCCTGGAAAATGAGCCACACTCCCAGCTTGCTGCCTGGAGGTGGAGGGCTCCATCACTGCTCCATGTGGCTGTTGTTTGTAGCTACTTTTCATTTGTTCAGCCCAGCTTTTTACTCCAAAGCCTTCCCTGTACTGACCATACTCTCCCAGGAGCAGAGCTTGGGCCTGGGAAGAACCAGGCAGGTGGAGGTGATGCTTTGGGGTCCTCCTGGAACCTGTTCCATGGCCATGGTCTCCCAGAGCAAAGCATGGAAAATAAACAGTGAGGTGCAAGCAGTAAATGCTTTCCCCAGTAAATGGCTGGGTGTGTTTTACCAACATTGGTCACACAGAAAAGCGAGCTCCCCCTTGGGTCAGCTGAGAAAGCCAAACTGGGGTAACATATGCTGGGAGATGCCTTGTTTCCATGGATCGGCCGAGCCTCCAGTGGTGCTGCTGAAGTCCCTCAGATCAAAAGCTGAGTTAGAAAATTCTCTGCTGGTTTGGTCGGTGGTCGGCCCTGGGAAACACTAGGTGGCAGCAGGGAATCTCTGGAAGTTCACATCCATGCATGTCAAAGGCGGACCTTGACAGCTGAAGTAACAGGAATCTGCTTGGGCATCCTGATGGCTTTTGCTCAAGGAAGATGCTTTAGCCCAAGTAGTAACAGGTCTGTAGAGGGGATTTCCACATAAAATTGGTCCTGCAGAATCTGCAGTCCACATCAGCACTAGGGCAGTGCTTGCTCCTTCCATCTCATTCATCCATGCAGTGACAGTAGTGGTTCAGTCACTGCACATTCTGCACATCTCAGAGTGATAGATTTGTCCCTAGGTCTGCTAATGAACTTGGCTTGAGCCCTTGTAGTAGCCCAGAACAGAAACCAGGCAGGTTACAGTCCCACTAAACCGTGTGCCATATAATAGAAGTCTTTAATGTCCCTTCCAATCCAAATCATTCTGTGATTCTATAATTGTAACCAAACAGCCACATTTATTCAATCCCAGCAGAGTTTAGTTCAAGAGTCATAGGATCAGAGGGCAAAAACTGTTGCCAAGCAGCTCACTTACCTGTGGAGCTGAAGCTCCAGGTATAAATGTGCTTTTTTCTATCTCCTGCTCTGACATGATTAGATCTGGGCTTTGGTGGCTCTCTAGAAATTTAAAAGTGCTTTGCTGAGCTTTCTTTCTTGTCTTCTCTTCATGCAGGATCCAATTACACCAGCCAAGCGCTGTGTATTACCAGGGAACAACACTGACTTACCTGCAGAGACTTTTAAATGCCTTTTCTGTTGTCTGTGGGATGAACTGTGTGGGCCAGGAAAAAAAGTGCATTTCAGATACAGATCTTTGGAGAGAGAAAAGTGAATAAAAGAGAAGTATTTAGGGTGAGCGTTTCTGCTTTTTAATTGCTGAGATCCAACAGGCATTAGTAGTTAGGATCACACAGTTAAAAGGATAGCATAAGATTGTGAATTTTACTGAATTTTGCAGTTTTGTAGTCTGAGCAGAACAGTAATTGGTACCTGTGTCCTAGTTTACAATTAATGATTCTCACCGAGCATAGTGCTAGTGAAGATCCTTATTGCCAAGGCTTATGCTTCCATGTCAAGCAGTACTTTCCAGGAGCATGGGATATATAGGTGTAGAAATCTGGTTTAAACACAGAGGTTTTAATGAACCACCATGGGAAAACGCTCTGAAGGAGTCTGACTCCCATCCCATACCCCAAACTGGGGGAAGCAGCCCCATTTCTCCCTTATCAGCAGCATCTGTCCCTTCTCCTTCTCCCTGCCTTGCCACGCTGTCTGGCAGGGTTGGAGGAGGGAGGGGCAGCCCTGTGTCAGGCAGATTAATTTATTAAGCGTGTCAGAACCAATCTGCCACCGAGGACAGAGTGCACTTGGTGGCGACACAGCCCAGCAAATCGAATCAAATCGAGATTAGCCTAGAAATGTTTGAGCAGCTTCTTGTACATGAGAGATTGTCCTGCTGGGCTGAGCTTCACCTCTGCTGCAGAGCATCCTCTGAAATCTCCTGCCTCGCTTTGTTCCCATCAAGAAGATGTTTGATTTGCACTTCTCTTTTACAACAGGGAATAATTAAAATGTCAGCCGGGGAAGCTCCTCATGTCTTTCGTCTCACTTGCCTTGTAAATTTGACCTAAGCATTAGATTTCTGTACACAGGAGCACTTTCGCTTCATGTCCATGTTTGCAGATGAAAACCACTCAGTGGGAGTCAGTCCTGCTTCCTTAGGACATTCCTATGGCTGCATTTCCCATTTGATAGTGTCCTTGAAAAGGAAGAATAATATATTTCCTTGGAAAAAAGAATGCTGAAATTTACAATGCAGATGAAATTATTTTGTGTTTTTCTTTTGCCAGTAAATTCCTGGATTCCCTGAAATCAAGGATTGAGCTTTTAGGAGAGGATGAAGAAGTCCAAAGTAATCAGAGACTTCAGTCAGATTAAAAAGTGGCCCTTGCATGTGTGTGGCCAAGAATGCACAATTTTAGTGTTTTAGGAAGAACCTTGAAACGTTCTGACTGTTTTAAGGCTGTAGGACTGGGGCATTTTTTGGCACATGGCCGGCTGCAGGATGATGTCTCCTGCTGTACCTTGATAGTGCCTTCCCTGCCAACATGAGCAGTGCTCTGCACACATCACCCTGCCCTTCCTCAAGGTGTTAATCCCAAATTTGCAGGGCTGAGATTGCAGGGACTGTCCCAACCCTGAGCAGGGCTTGTGGGCAACGAGCCCCATCGATCTGCAGTGCTGGGGACAGAGGCACTCAGCACACACCAGCATCTTCTTTCACTCTCTGCCTGATGATTTATGGAGTGGGAAAGTAATTCACAGCCCTCTGCCATGGCTTGCAGAGCACCAGGAGCTCCTCAAGCTGGCCCCACACACTTGGAAACAGAAATGTTGACTTTGACTTCAAGCACCTGCTGTATATAAAGCTTCCTTTGCTATGGTGGATCACAGCCAAAAGTAATACAGTTCAAATTGTTTCTTCTAAATTAACAGACTGTCAGAATCTTCATTTTAATTAAAAGCATGAGATGACCCTGACCACAGTGGAGTGACCCAAGAGCCTCTGCCCTCCTGAACAAGTGCCCCACTGTCAGAGCTGTCAGATGAAGGCAATTACTTCCCGAGCGTAAAATTTTATCACGCTGGAATTGACTTAAATATTTCAGAAAGCTCAATCAAACTGCAGCCAGAAAAATCTTTCACTGAGAAAAAAAAAGCACTGGGATCATTAATTGGGTTAATGCTCCATCAACCTTGCATTTGTTAATGGGCATGTTTAGAGCACGAGGGGAACCTCATCCAGGGAAATTTCATCCGAGCTACAAAGACGGTTTGTGCTGCAGTGCGACTTTGTGAATTACAGGCTGTCCCTCTCCTCAGCTTTTTTACCTGGGGCTGCTGGTCGAGAGCAGACTGCATTCCCTGGGTGCAGTGCCCTGTACCACAGTGGTCATTATGGTAAATGTAGGGGTGAGTGGGACTGGGAGGGTGGGGCACTGGGTTTCACACCACCCACTCTACAGCAGGGCTCCTCTCCCCGTGAAAATCCCACCCCAGCCCTTCTGTGGCCCATACAATGAAATCTGGGATTGTGGCATGTGGCTTGGTTGTAGAAAGGCTTCTTTTAAATGCCTGTCAGCCCTGGGAAGACTCACTCAGTGTTGTGCCCCACCAGTTCCCAGCACCAATCACATTTAGATGTAGAATACTGACTCTGTGCCCTAAAAACAGTGGCAGTGGGTGTCTCAGTATTAGCACCGTGTAGCAGTGGGTTCTCAAAGTTGAAGTATTTAGGGAGCTGGAGGAAGTGTTGTTTAATTCTTGCAATTTCTCATGCCTTTGTTGAGAAGAGTGGAGTTTTGTTTTCCTCATGCTACCCCCACTTAAAAACCTGGGAAAACAACAGTCTATACTGCAGATATTAGAGGTGAGGATGACTGGCTGATGCACATTAAGGTTGATGCTGATTGTGATGTGACTGCAGAGAACTCTGCACTCATCTGGGATAGCCCCAAGCCCCTGTAGGCTCCTCTTGCTATCCCACCTCCCTGCAGTTTCTCTGAGGAGTGCTTGCACCAAGTTCAGAAGGGCAGCAGAGTCAGTTCATACCTGGTATAAGATACATTTCTGACATGACTTTTCCTGTGAAAATGATGATGCCAGAACTGAAAGAGGCATCAGGATTGCCACCAGCCCTTGCTTCATCTCCTGTTGCCTGCATCATGGCTGAGGATGAGGAGCTGGAGTGCAGAAAGCATCATTCCCACATCTCTCCTATCAGCAGTCCAAACACAAACCAGCTCCCAAGCCCAGATCTCAGAGGTACCAGTGAGACACTGAGGCTTCAGTGCTTTTTATTAACTGTCCTTGGTTCTGTTATTTTTATTTGGACAAAACCCTGTCTAAGTCACACACAGCCGTGCCTATGGCAAACTTTGGTCCTGGACCTGTGACATGTCTGCTCCTGTCTTGGTGTTGCAAAACTAAAAGTGGAGTTGTGTTTCTTGGAGGGAGGGATTTCTGTCATCTTCCCCAAATGTCCCCAGCTTTTCTTTGTGTTTTTTAGCTGGCTCCAGAGTCAGCCTTTTTGGAAAGCTCTGGGGTGCTGCTTCTGCAGGATTTCTCCCATGACTGCCATGGGATTCTGTGTGATGTGAAACCACATCAGCAGTTGCTGACCACATCTGTACCTCAGTAAATCTTACTGAATTTGCTTTGCAACTTTCTTGGGGGAAAGAAACCCAATTCCACTAACACAGAGGCACTGGCACATGACATGGCTTTGGAAGGGGGAGAACAAGGTACCTGGTCCTGCTGATTCATCAGGCTTCCCACATCACTGATCTTTCTCTTTCCCTGCTAGAAAATATTGATTTGACAAAACAGGAAAATTTTACATTGATGAACAGATTTTTTCCAGTACTTGGACAAAACATTGCAATCTTTGGTGTGGTTTGATACAGTTATTTAGTTTAGTGGGTGCACCCTGTGCACTATTGTACTGAAACACAAATTTCCTGTGACTAATATTTTTGAGAAATTTAATTTTGTGCAACATTTTGCTTTTCCTTTCCATCTTTGGATTTAAAAAAATTTTGAAGGGTCCTATGTCCTATGAAATAGAAATTGTTTGGTTTGAGGTTTCTTCACTCCTCTTCCTGAAGTGCTGTTTAACCCATCAGTAATACAGACACTTTCTCTTTCAAATTAAAACTTTAAAGTCACATTTCACTCATTTGTTGTGTGTCTAAGAGATCTCTGTATGCATGAGGGTTTGCATATATATAAACTTTCACAGATAGATGTGGTTTAAGTAGGCCTAGAATAATTATTTTAATATTCTCTGATAGAATTTCAAGTTACACATAAGAAGCATTTTTGTGTATTAAAAAAAAAGGAAAAGTTACTAGAATGTAGATATTTCAGTGGTATTTTAAAACTAAATGTTATGTTAAAGTTGCTGTATTTTAAGATGTCTAAAGAATTACCAGTGAATGTGATTATAATGAAACGTTGCTCTTGTTGTTATGGAAACCAACTTTTAAAACTGCTGTGCAGGGTGAGAAATTACACGGTGCCATTTTGGTGAACCGTTTTTTATAGTTTTCCATTATTTTGCTTTTGAAGAATTTTAAACAGCTGGCACTAGTGTTGTGAAGCATATTAGACTGCTCTCAAGCTGTACATTTGTTTTGAGCAGTGATTTGGAGTCACTCTGGTGACATGCACATCCCAGGCATGGCACATCCTGCAGCACCCATGGGCTCATGTCTGGGGGCTTCTGCCCTCCCAAAGGCTGATTTGGCTGAGTTTTACTTGTACTTGGGGGTTTGTATTTCTCTTTAATTTCTCCTGTGCAAGGGAAAAGTCTTGTCTGAAAACTGTCCCAAACAGGGATTTCTGGATCTCCTAGAAAGGGATTAGAGCAATTAATGAGATGGGATCATGGCTCACGTGCTTAGACACTTCATGGCAAGGGGCAGGTGACTCTGTGGTGTAGAGTGCATGTTTGTTCCAGGGAGCAGAGAGCCAAGATCCTGGCCCAGCTGAGTCATCCAACACCACTGCAATCTGCAGAATGCCTTCCCCAAGGAGGGAGCTGTGGGATACCAAAACGATTACTTTTTTCTAATATTGTTTTTATGGGGAGAGTGAGAATTTATAGCCTTGGGAAGGGATTCATAACAGAAATGATATAAACTCTGAGGCTTCCAGGTGTAAAGCAAGCTCTAAATTACAGGCTTCAGGAAGGGATGTTCTGACATACTTTCCTGTCTGTTGTGTATTCCTTGTGACTAACTCTGAGTAATAGCTGTTTTGTAGACAGGCTGTAGATCAAAACTGGAGCAGCTCCCCCAGGACACTACCGGAGGATGCAGAGTGATAAATTACCTCATATCCCATCCAGCATCATTTCTCATGATGGATCTGATGAGTTCCTGTCAAAAAGGCTTCTTTCCAGGCTAATCTGTGTGCCACAAGTGCCCTAAACTTCTCACTTAGGGGAAAGAGAGGATGAAGGTATAGAAAATATTTTTAGTCCTTTCTTGTGAAGCTGTCCCATTCGGGTGTAATTAGGAATTCACTGGAATATGGAAGGATTGGGAGGACACTGACACTGACACTGCCATATGGAAAAGCAACACCCATGTTTGAATTTGTTCTCAAGTGAATATTCCATGGAGGAAAGCCTTAAGTGCCCAGTGGAACCACATACCTGAAAGCAGCACTGCCAGCTCCCAGCTGAGCTCCCTGGGCACTGGGCCTTCAGCCTTCAGCTGCCATCCCTTTTCCAGAACCTCTCTGGGCAGTGTGTTGTTCCATTGTGTGGTCACCTGCACAGTGAAGTCTTCCTCCTCTAAGTACTTTTTCTTCTGGTAAGAGTAGGTAGATGCAGATGCCCTGACACCTTTGGCTGCAGCTCTAAAACTCTGTTACTTACAGAGAAAACTGGAGTTTTCCTTCTGAAGTGATGACAGGGATCAGTTTTTCTCTCCAAGTGCGTTCATATTTGTTTACACTGGGAGTAAAATGTGGTGTCGTGAACACAACTTCAAATACTTAGAATGTCTTGCAACATAAGAAAATAAATTACCAACACATCCATCACTTGGAATTACATTATTCTGACCATCTGTGCTTTATGCACCTTAAGAAAAAAATTGATTTGCAGCTGTGCATAGGCTGTGCCTTTAGTTTATGTATAATGCATATGAGGGGAGAATCTAGCTAGAGGCAAAATCAGAGTTTAGATTGGCTGTTTATAAGGGCGACCTTTCCTTAAAATTCCTTTTTTTTTCACCCTGCACATCACAGAGATTTAAAATCCTCATTGACTCCTGAAAACACAACTCTGGGAGGACAAAGGATGATATATTCTTAACGAGTGTGTAAAGTATAGTAGTTCTAAAGACAATAAATGCAAGGTCGCATTAGGGCAAAACAGTTAATTACCCACTTCATTATTGTCAAGGTTAATACAGTATTTGAGCTCAGAAGCTGTTTTTCATCTCCTCCTGGAAACAAGGCAGGACAGCCTCTCTCCCAGACAGATCCATTATAGCTTATCACGGCAGGACAGGCCGCTGCAGAAGCACCATGAAGGATGTCTACTGTCACCAGGCTCCAGGCAGGCACCCAGCCTGTCCAGAGAGCAGCGGGAATGAGATGGGAGCTGCAGCTCCAGCCTTAGCTCACAGACACTGCGCCCCATTGATTTCACGGACAAAGGCAACGGTAGCGGAAAATTCCCCGGCGCTGCTTCATCTGCGGGAATATTGATCCCTCCTGAGCTGCGCAGTGCGCTGGGAAACGCCCGTTAATAAACACGGAGTATCGACCCTCGGCCAGCCCGCCTGGCCCTGGGGAGCCCTGGGGAGCTGTGCCCGTGGAAGGGCTCCATCCCACCTTTCCATGACAAGGTGTTGTACAGGTTCCCATTACATGATCTCCGTGGACAGAACAAAGGCCTCGGAAATCTTATTAGCAAAGAACGCGCTGCTGTTATCTGCTTTGCCCGCCAGCAGCTCTGAAAATTCCTTAGGTTTAAAAATGCAAAGACCAGGAAGTGGTTAAAAAAAATTCAGAAAACAATCTCTGTCAATATGTCTAGAATATAGAGAGACAGAATCCCCTACTCCTCCTCACATTTTTTTTCAGTTTATAAAGCCTTTGAAATAGAAAAACTAGTCTAGTTCCTATGACACTAGTTACCATTATATCTCTTTCCATGAAAGCCCTCTTCTATTGTATTTTCTTCCAAGGTTTTTTTTTACTTTTTAAGTTAGAGCTCAAATTTCCCATCATTTGTGATTCCTGCCATTGCATGTATATCCCATAAGGTTTTCCCTCTGCTCACTGATACAGTGCCCGGAATCCACAATCCCAAACCAAGACTCCACATCATCAGTCCAGCTTTTCCACTGAAGTCATTCCTTGGAACCTGGGTACTCCTTGTGGGCCTGGCACTAACATTAGGCTTTCAGGTTTGGGAATTTGGGCCATGGTTATGGCAGCTCTCAATCTCAGGCTTCTTTCTGCAAATCCTGTGCTTCCCAGGAAAGCTGTGGGTGCTGGTGAGCCCCCAGCACACACTTTCTCTCTAGTAAATCACTTCAGGAGAAATTAACATGCTACAATAGATGTTTTATTCATTATAACATCTTACTTGATTTAATTTTTTAAATTTTAAAATTAATTTTAAATTAATTTTTTTAATTTTTTAATTTTTATGCTCCTCATTCTTACAGAGCAATTGTAAGAATAAAGTAATAAAAGATATTATTACTCCTTTACACCAGTACCTTCTTTGGGATATTAATTTGTTTTTTCAGCATAGTAAATGGTTCTGGCCACCAGGGAGTTACACAATATACTTGAGAATTGTGTATAAACATCTTAAGTTCTATTCAGATAGCAAAACACTTGACAATATAGAGTATTTCACAGGGTCTTGGTGAAACACTTCCTAAATTTCCTTCTCCATGGACACTAAAGTTCTTTTGATAAGAATAGTGCTAGATATTTCCTTGGAAAAGATAAAGCTGGTGTAGGCTGTCTGTTTTAGCCTGGCAGCATCTCACCAAATTTGTCCTTCCATATAAAGGAAATTCAAAATTTAAAAACAAGCCAAAGGAAATAGAAATGTTGTTGTTGTTGTTGTTAGCAATAAATAAGTATCATAATTTATAATACTTGTTATTCATAGTAACAAAGCACTGACAATTCAGTAGAAAGTGTGCCTCTGGGATAGGTAAATTTTATCCTCTCTCTGTGCTGGCCATTTTCATTTTCTCATGGAAAATAATCTGAAGCAAATAGGAATTGCAGCCATCACACTTGCAAGTCACTGTTTGCCAGTGATCATCCTTAAAATGCTGGGATAAAAAAAAAGGGGTTTAGTTCTTAATCCCCTTAACTTCATCAGTCAGGATGAGACAGCACTGAGCTCTCAGAGCTGTCCAAGACAGCTTCATCAGGCTGGGGCTTTGGTGGCAGATGCTTTTTTTTTGAAAACCAGAATTTCCTTTAAGATCATTTTACTATTAGTACTATTTTTAAATCCTCATAATAGAAAAGGTTACTCCCACACATGCACCTGTCTGCAGAAAATCCCCAAACTGCAGGGATTTGTCACCAGTGAACTCCCTAACATATAAACACTCAGCTGCATTCTTCTAAATCTTCCTTCTGAAGGTGTCTGAAAATCCTGCTTCCAGACAGTGTGTGCCTGGAGGAGCAAGGGGACAACTCCTCTTCCCTGTAATGGAAGAGGCCAGTCTGCTCCAGGGGCTCCCTGTGGCTCCGAGGCTCTTCTGTGCAGACCCATCACAGCTGCTCCAGGAAACCTCTCCTTTGTGAAGGCCAGTCCCATGGAGAGTGTTAAATTGGCATTTTCCTCCTCAGCAGGCGTTTGCACAGGAGAGCAGGGTGGCAGTTGGGTATTTCAATCTTGTTTTCAATTATAAGCATTTCATTGTCCAATGTTGCTGGTTTATTATGTGATAATTAAATATGAATGATAGCGCAGTCATCCTGCCAAAGCGGCTGGAGAAGAATGAAACCAATTCCTCTCATCCTGCTGAATAGCTTTGGAGGTGAAAGGAGTGATCTATTTGCTGTCCCTTATTTTTGCTGTCCTATTGTTTCAGTACCATTGGCTTCAAAATAGCAAACTAGGCAAGTAATTATGGACATAAATCAGAGCAGGGAGCAGCGTGAGGTCAGGACTGCTTTGCTTTTCGCCTGCCTTTTCTCAGCTGCCTTTTGCTGGGAGACAGAGAAGTACATTCCTGTTAATTTTGTGATCTTACTAGTGATCAAATGCTTTTTTTGACAAAGTTTGAACCCCTGAGTGCTTTCAAGCACGGGTGGAGCAGCCTCACTATGCTTGGAACAAAGGAATGAGTACAAAGCAAGTGACCAGGCTGGATCTGACATGCTGTGGTTGGTGTCCAGTATTCCACATTCAGCACCTGACATGCCATGGTTGGTGTCCAGTATTCCACATTCAGCACCTGACATGCCTGCTTGGTTCCTGATACACCTGTGTGCAACACAGGCTGCAGCCCAGAGAGGGAAATCTCCTTGGGGTGACCACAGTGACTCTGTTGAAAAGCTCAGTGAGTTAAATAAGATGCAGCCAGAGATATTTAGCCAAAGTAAATCAGCAAAGCAAATGTGTTTTCAGTAAAGCCTGGCTGATTTATGGCCCTGGCCACCAATCTGTACATCTTATTCCTGTCAGGTGTTTGTAAACGTGAAGTAGTGCTCAATGGCAGTCCCCAGGTGAAAAATGGATGCAGCCACATGTTACAGCCTTCAGGTGGTACTGGCTAAAAAAATAAAATCTTTCGTGAAGGAGAACTGTAACCAAGCACTGCTTGCCTCCCATCCTACCAGGAGCACCAGTGTTTTGGACATAAAGGAGTGGGGATGGGTAGAGGGATCTATGGAAGGCTTTGCAATAGTGGGACACAAACGAGGCCAGCACTTGGCATCCCTGATGTGGGGTGTCCCAGAGCCATGGTTGTGCACCGTGGTTAGCTGGATGCTGTGTGTGTTACAAGGAGATGGAGTTAAGTTTTCCCTTTTTCCCAAGTGCCTTTTATGCTAAGTTAACTAAGAGGCAATCCTCAGTGGGATTCTGCTACTCAGGAACATACTGTTTTGTAAAAAAAAACAAAAAACCAAGAAAATTCAGTGCCTGCTTAACTATATGCTACTTTTCATTCCAGTAGTTTGTTAAAATAACACATGGAAGTGACCACTGAATGATTTTCATTTAGCTTATCCATGCTCTGTAAATGAGATTCAGCCCAATAGTATGGCTTGATGTAGACAACTGAATAATAACAAATGAAAAACAAGTAGTGGGTTTAAATGTCTCTATTGTCGACTGCTGAACACCCACCTCTGAAACTGGGCTTTTTGAGAGTGTCTTGGGGTTGCATGCCAGATCCCAGTTTGTGATCTACACTGAATTTAAGCATTTCTTCATGTCCTACTGTAATTATTTATTGAAGGTTTTCTTTTTTAACAATGGCATATGTGACTGAAGAACATAAGACATTGCTACAGGTATTCCTGGGTGAATCACAGACTTTTTCCTTTTTGGTGGTTTTTTTTTGG
>VZTT01059932.1:0-31999 GCA_013400855.1 Buphagus erythrorhynchus
TACATCTGCCCCAAGAATCTGCTTAGGAAAAAAATCTGACACCTGAAATCGAGAGTCAGAGCATTGTCAAGTAAAGTGTACATGACCTGAAACATGGAATGAAGTACTCTGAAAAATAAGGCAGAATTTGCACTAGATTATTGTTTTCATGTACATATATAAAATCCATTACAGCTATCTCAAATCTATCCGTACTGCTGGTAGTGATGATGGGGACCTTACTGCACACAGATACAGACAGGCACCTTTTAACTGCTGTCACTTAATTCTGCTCAGTGTGGCTTGAGCTGACATCTTAACTGAGACATCACTCAAGCCTTGACTTGGTGCCTGGTGCTCCTGGTGTTATTGCTGCTGCCAGGAGCATTCTGGGGACAGGGAGAGAGGAAAGAAACGACGTGGACAGAGCTGCAGAGTTATGAAATGCACCCTCAGGATCATATGTTCAAAAGCACTCAGTTCCTGTTTAGGAACCTAAATGAATTTGGCAGGATTTCAGAAGTGCTTAGCATCTATCAGCTCCTACTGAGAACATGCTGAGCTCTTCTTAAAATTGTCAGAGAGAAACAATTTGAAGATAAGAGCCAGCTTGTGGCTTACAATTAACACCATTGTATGGGTCTTCAGAGCAGCCTGGCAAGAGCAAGAATAGCTGCTTTCACAGAAGATATTGTGTATGACTCCACATCTCCAAGCACAGGGCCAGGTCTATAAGCTGTCACTCCACTGGCTGCCTCCTGAAAGCACTCTGCACCCCAAGGAGAATTTTCCACTTTGTGTCAGTGATGCCTTCTAGCATAAGTGGGAGTTTGCACCTGACCACAGCAGGACCAACCACGTCAGTGGAGCTGAGAAGGACCGAAATGAGTGCTTAAAAACTCAGAACATAACCCACAGGGCTGCAGGCAGGGCAACTGTGAAAACATCTGGAGAAATGCACTAATTTGGGCCTAACTTATAGCAGGTTTTGACATATAATTACTTAAGCAAAACTAAGTGCCAGTTGGTACCTTCTGTCTTTGAACCCCAAAGTGCTCTTTGTTCTGAGAAGGAGAAAGATGTTTTCTCCCAGTGATGACAAACAGCTAACACCATGGGAACCTTCAACAGACAGAAAGATTTGTCAAATTTCTCCAAACACTTCCAGAGGCATCAATCCAGCAAAGAACTTAATCAGCAGTCCCACTTGCCCTCCTGGAACTACTGATCTATTTAAAAAGAAGGCTGTGAATTCAAATCCTCCCACTGCTCACAGATCCTCCAGCCTTGAACCAGCTGAACCTTGGTACCACACCAAAAAAACCCAAATCAGCAGCTTGTGCCAGGTTTCAGCTCACCCAGGGACATATTATAATTCTTGAAGGGGACTAAGAATGAATTCTTCTCATCGAGATCCTCTTTTTCACAGTGTCCTTCATCTTGCATAGAGATTCCAGCAGCTATCTTCCAGGTAGCTTCCTTATCCTTACTTTCCATGTATTTCAGGTTGCTTGGTCTAATTGCACAGAAAAACTCCAGAGATTCTTCTGGGGGCAGCAGGAGCTGAAGGATCTCGTGACTCTTGCTACCCTGACTCACCCTGGTGTGGGAGGTGGAGCTATAATTTAATGTACTTCCCTAGATGAGGGTGCTACACCTCAATCAGATCTGCCAGAGGACACTACCACTCATGGTATTAGGACATCACAACTTTTTTTTCTCTTTTAGCTTAGGAGAAGCTTCATGTTTTCTCAGTAGCAGATCAAAATCCCTCTTGTTGAAGGTGGAAGTAAAAGTATTGACTCCAGAGGAGTTCCTGCTCCTAGCCCAGCTCAAGGACCCAGGAGAGAGATTAAACATCATGCAATCAAGCACTGCCAGGCTTTACAAGCTCTGGCCATACTGATTTATCTCCTGACATCTTGACACGAAAGCAGAACAGCAGGAGAAAGCATAGCACTATTTTCCATTCTGACTAAAACAAGTAGTCCAAAACATGCATGAATTTAATTTGTCACTCCTCAAATATAATGACTCATTATAATTCATTACTCCCAAGTATTCTAGCTCATTTTCTACAGCTAATTAACCTTGTAAGCAACAATTCACCCAACAGAGGATCACTCTATTGCCATGGGGAAGGCTGCACTCTGCCTTCTCCTGTAGGAGAACAGAAGTGCCTACCATGGTCTAGCCAAGGGGCTCTGCTGCCTTTTCTCTCCTGAATTTGCTGAACAGGGACAGCCTGAGAAAACTAATTTAGAAAAAAAATGGAGAATTCTCCATTCCAGTGAGCAACATATGCTCAATCCAAACACAGTCTCCTTGGGAGCAGGGAAGGGCTGGTTGGCTATTGCTGCAGCCACTGAAGGGTAACAAATACTTGTCCTTTGCACAGCTGAGCAGAGCTCAACTAGGCAGGAAAAAGGAGGATGACAAGGAAGGTGAAGATACTCATGCTCACCCTGGAGCAGTGAGAGGAACGGTGGAACAGTGAGAGGAATGGTGGAACAGTGAGAGGAATGGTGACTGGTGCAGCTCCCTGGGATGATGCCCTGCCCTAGGGAAGCCAGGGGCTCACACAGCTGGGTGGAGTTTGGACAAGACATTTCAGTCTTTCTCTTGGTCCCTTTTATACCCTGCTCAGATTTAAACATCCTCTCAACTTCTCGTATATATTTAGACCAAAGAAAAACACCATTAAAATGCCAAGGAGGCTTTCAAGACAATTGTTATATTAAACTTGCTTCAATCCTAAACTCTGCTCCTGTGAAATTACTCACTGGACAGCCCACTTCAATCCTGAATTGCTAATTAAGTGCTGCTGTCTCTGTCAAATGATTGCTGCTTTCACAGGTCAACCACAGCAGGAAAGGGAATTTTAACAAAACACTGCCTGACCCCAGGGATTTACAGGCAACAACTTTTGCATTAGGCACCACAGTATAAAGTCACAAAATCTTTACTGCAGAAATCTTGCTCATAAAGCAGCAGTGCCAAGAGCTGAGCAGTGCTGCTGGTTTTGGAGCAGCAGATGCCATTTCCCTGGCTGCTCCCACAGAGGCTGAGCCGGACAGCGGCAGCCAGAGCCTCACCCCGTGAAACCCAAGAGCTGAGTCCATTTTTAGAACCAGCCTGCCTGAAGATCTGCTGCATTATCTGGGCAACACGTAAGGGAACAAGATGAACTGCAGCTCCCCCAGCCACTTATTTACCTTCTGTTTAAACAGAGCCTCTGCAGCTCCCACCCGGGCACCCACTCGCTCGGCACCTCGCGCTGGGCTGCTGCTCTATTTTTAAAGGCATGCTGCTGGCTTTCATCTGAAGCTGCCTGGCTTGTTTTTTTTTTTTTTTAGCTCCCATATTCTTTAAACTAATTTAAAACATGCTGGCAGATAAAGGTAGTGAGGGGAGATACAGCAAATGCACCATGGTTGGCACTGCAAGTTGAGATTAAGGCAAGAGGTACAACTCAAACAGCATAAAGAAGAACATCTAAATTCAATGATCAGGGCCAGACACCAGGAGTCCTTGCTAAGAGGACCATCTCCTATGTATTTGGAGTGGGATTATTTGAACCAAGACTTTAGGGTTTGTTCTGGCAGCAAACATGCTGGGGTGCTCCCAGCAGGGAGGAACAGTGAGTGGCAGCTGCAAGGAGTCCTGTGAGGGAATGCTGTCCCTGAAACACAGTTTGAAGCAGTCTGGGGCTTGCCAGGGAGTTAAAGGCTCTGCTGGCTCCAGTTCTGAGCCCACATGAGCAGCACTGCCTTCAGTGGCCTTGCACAATCACACAGGTGGAGGAAGCACTGCTGAGAGACTCCAGCACTGTGGGAAGGTGGAAGGATGCCAGAAACACGGGGCATGAAAATCCAGTGTCCCTTCCCATGGCTGTGACCCCAAACCAGGATGCACTAAACACCCTTGAACAGGGAGGCTGTTCAAGCTTGACCTAAAACCCTCAGCAACTCTCAGCAGTAATTAGAATTAAAGTGTTGAGGCCATGAACACTGACAGGTTGTAAATAGGGAAGGTGGTTGATTACACTGATACATCACCAACAAAATGAGAAACCACTTACAAAACTTCACATTTTGAGAGCTTGGAGATTTCCTAGCCCACGCCTTTGGTCTAGAATTTTCTCAGCTAATGTTCAGGTGCCAGGCTGTGTCACCACTGCAGAGCTGCCCTGAGCATCCTGCTGATGGTCCTGGTGCTCCAGACACACACCTGGCTCTGCTGCACTGGGCAGGCTGAGCTCGGCTCCATTTCAGATTCAGGACATCTCTGAGAACTGGTTGAAAGGAGGGCTCGCTAACGCTCCCATCAGATGCTGATGGGCCTTTTTGTGCCAGGAAAACGGATGTGTGCAACAACAGCAAAAGTGCCTGGAAGCGTCCCAAAGCCTGAGTGAAATGGGGGAATGTTGAGTGGCATCAGACAAAAGGAGCAGTGATTTAATCTCCACAGATGGGGAGGAGGGAGCGGTGTCAGGAAAAGCAGGAGGATGAGATTAGCTAGGCAATAAAATGAAAATGAGCAAGAGGTGGAGAGAACTGTGCTGAGATAAGAGGAGGTGGATTACAGGGCTGGCAGATGGAAAGGGAGCAGGCAGCCAAACAGTGAACAAAAAACAGGTAATAAATCTGGAAAAATTGTCATCAACAATGTTAAATACCATTTTCAGCCCATTTTCTCCAAGGAAGTAAGTGGTTATGGCAGAGGGATGTGCTGTGCCATCCCCTCGGGGTGCAGTGATGCTGCCTCCAGCCCCAGCCACTGCAAATGGCCAGCAAGGTGTGTTTGCTGGACTCTCAACTCCTGCAAGACAGGAATCCTGCAATCCTTCCTGACACATGGATAAAGCAGCCCTTTACGCAAAAGGTGAAAGAAATTGCTTCTTTCTGGAGGGCTTGAGCATCCATTTGACTCAGCCTAATTCAGGAAAGCGACACCTCGTCTCCTTTGCTGCTGAAAGGAGGATTTCCTCCAGCACATTAGGCTGGGTATCTCAGTTCCGGGTGATAAGGCAGCTTTTATCAAGAGACTTTCATTAATGCAGTTTAACTGGCAATAGACAATTGATAACAAGCAGACATTTGACCACAATTTAAGTCATTAAGCCCTTGACCACCATGTTTTTGGAAGATAATCTCTAGAATATCTTAATCTGAGTCATTTTAGCAAAGCCACGCTACAGCTTTTTAAATCTGTGAATCCCCCAGCCTTCCATTACCCAAGGCAGGTCAGTGCCTGCTGGCAGCACATCTATCTCAAGAGGTCACTTAAAATCATTTATTTGTCATTGCTCTTAAAATCTGGGAGAGGAGATTTATGGACAAAGAGAAGTAATTACCTTGTGAGTCTGAGACCTCTTCAGGGCAGCTTTTTGCTCTGCACCAGTGCAGTGCCTGGCCCAACAGGGTTTGGGCAAAAGAGCTCATGTGTCATTGCAAACATCTGTGTGGAATAATAAATACCTGTTTTGAGCAGAAAATTTCCCATCCAAATGTGGGACAAGGTCACATTAACTTTGTCCCTGCTGAGTTGGGTTACATGCCTGCCCCTCCTTTATTCCCAAGTGGATACCTCTTCCCCCTCTGCCCCTTTAGCTCATTTAATGTCTCTCCAACCTCCAGCACAACCAGGAGAGGACACAAACAGATCACAGGGTGCTGTCTGGGGAGTGGGATGACATCAAGGGGAAGGCAGAGAGCTTAGGTCAGAAGTTCTTCATCCCAGAGCCTCCTGGAAAATCCCATTTCTCCCTATCAGGGATAAGAAACATTCCTGCCATGCTGAAATTAGTGCATTTAAGAGCATTTTTTTCCTAGGAAAGCACTGTGGTTAGGCAGTTCTTGGATAGACTGTGGGAGTTAAGTGCAGGAAATTCAATACTCTCTGTTACACACCAGAGGTCAGGCTAAGGGTCCCTTCAGATCTAAACCATAAATTCTGCAAACCATTACCAAAAAAGCCTCTCCAAAACCCCCTCCAGTCTTCCACTCAGCTTCTAGAAAACTCTTCAATAACAAGATCTGATTGCCAAATGTTAACAAAGAGGCCAAAACCATCAGGATCCACGTTTGACTCCGGTTTTTATGGCAGCCTGGCAGCCCCAGACACCAGGAAGGCTCTGGAAACAGCGTTCCCTAAGGAAGCCCAGAGCTGTAGCCTGAGGGCATGGGGCTCCCAGCTCCACAGGCACTTGCTCCTCATCTGACCCCAGAAGCTGCTGAGTTCCACAGGCTGTTGCAGGCTGGGATGTGGGACAGCTCATCCTGCTGGAAACCATAACTAAAAACATCACCTGAACACAAACCCCTGCTATGCCCAGAGGGGAGGAGCAGCCCCCATCCAGCAGGGAGAAATGAGGCTTCAAGAAATGGTTGGGCTGAAGGGAACCCAGGAGGGCAGCATGGAATGGTGGTTCTGGGGGGAGGTTTTACAGGAGGACATCAGCACCAGGCAGAGAAAGTGCCCAGCACTGACTTGTCCATCTGGGATATGCCCAAATCCAAAATCCAGCCCAGGAGGCTGCAAATGCTACAGCTGAAATCAGTTGTGTCAGGTCCTGGCAGCAGGTGTTGGAGGAGCTGATTTCCACCCCAGGATTAGCAGCAGGATGTGCAGCACATACTCCCTGCAAAAGTGTGATTATATCAAAGCTCCATCTGTACTCAGGCTGGAGCTCAGAGCTATTAATGACTACTGGGGGAGAGCTAACATTTTTTTCTTATTACCAGTTAAATAAGCTTCCCACACCTTGAAAACTAATCATTGCCTTTTCTTTAAAGATATGTCCACACGTACCTTTTTCTTTCAATACAGATAATCTTTACGTATCTAGGGAGAGGGACAGTTGCATAGATTTTAAAACCCAGAATATCTAAAATGCTGTGTTTATAATTTTTTTTTTAAGAGGAGCTCAACTGTTCTCAGCTTGGAGGCAAAGACACATACTTCCACTCTAGGTATTTTTGGTCAGGAGGAAAAGATAAATAGATAGTGTATTCCAAACGTCACGCTTTTAGTTGGCTTTATCTAACTTTGGTCAAGAATTTAAAGTTTTGCACTGAACACCAGCACATTTCAAGCTTCAGCTGTAATTCTCTTTTCCTGACAAGAATTTGCTGCTAGCAGAGCCTGTCTGTGACATGGGAACCAACAGGCTGAAGCTGAAACCAAGGCTGTCAAACTCACTTCACTTATTAGTTATGAAATGGGAAAAAACAGCGAGCAGTGGTGTCACATGGAAACATGAGCACAGCAGTGACACCGCCTTTCAAACGGTGTCAGCACTAAAACCAGGCTATAGATTATTTGGAAAGTAATAAACACCCATCTTGTGATTCTATTCTGGGCTGGTCCTGTGACAAAAAAGGGGAAAAAAAAAAACCCTAAACCATCAAAACAAAACCAGAAGCTGACAGCCCCGAGCAGTTGGCACCAAGTGTGAGGGCAGTGCTGGGCTGTGAGCGGGGACCCCGCTGCCCAGTGCCAGCCCCTGGGCTGGGGACAGGGTGATTTACAGGGGACAGCTGCTGCAGTCACCCCAGCTGCCTGCTGCAGGGACAGGGGCTGCTCCCAGCCCCAGAGCATGCAGCAGCTTCGAGCTGCCTTTTCCCTTCCTTATTTTTTTTTTTTTTTTTTTATTTTNTTTTTTTAATTTTAAGGCCAACATCCAGTTGGCCAGGCTGCCCTGCTGGTTCGCCCCCACAGCTCAGAGATGGTTTCACAAAGAGGTGAGCTGCTGCTGTCCCAGCAGCCATCCCAGGAGAGCATCCACCCCCAGGATAACACAACTGCCCTGAGCCTCCCACCCTGAGGTCACTTCAGAGGCTCAGAATGACTTTTCCTAATCTTCAGCACGTCAAACCTTATTAGTTGATTTTATGAAATCTCTCTCCAAACATCTCTGAAGTAACACTTGGTGTTGCTGTATCCCAAAATAGCCA
Source organism: Buphagus erythrorhynchus (assembly GCA_013400855.1). Lineage (NCBI taxonomy): Eukaryota > Metazoa > Chordata > Aves > Passeriformes > Sturnidae > Buphagus > Buphagus erythrorhynchus. Next base: position 7,938 of record VZTT01059932.1, read on the forward strand.
CTCAGTCTGAGCTTTTGGCAGCCAGCACAGAGGCTGGATGGGACCCTGGAGAGTCGGATTAAGAAGGAAACTTGCACCCAACCTACTTGTCCTTTTGACTTGCACAGCCTCTTCCCAGCCCCCACACAAACCCCAAACCTCTTTTACCTTAGGAACTCTGCAAGCACAGCTCCTTCTCCAGCTGCCTTGAGCTCCAAACTGGGCCCAGGACAAAATCCTGCTTGCAAATAACTCCAGTTGTAGAAGATCTGCACTGATGGTGCAGCTGTAGGAGCCTTCCACCAGCATCATTACTCTTCCTGTTACAACAGGCTTTTATTTCTGCTGTCTGAGAGGTGAGATATCCATGAGACAGAGGTACAAAGCCCCTGCCACTGTTAATTATTAAAAGCATTTATCACTGAATCTCTAGCCATGGGCGGGTGGCAAATCTTGGGTGAGCCATAAAATTTCCATGAGAGGATTTTTAAGGGGAAAGAGTTGGAGGAAATCACAGTACATTTGAAGTGTAATATAAATTCATATCAGTGACTGTTTTGACACAGCTTTAACCTCTGACTACAGGGGTTTACAATTTAAAAGACATCTGCTAACGGACGACTTTGCAAGGTAGACAATTTAAAAGACATCTGGTAACTGATGATTTTTCAAAGCCAGAAGTCCATTACATACATTCAAATGAGCTTGAAAAAAAAGCACAGGCACATCTGGTGTCGTGAACAAGAGCTCGGAAAAATCCCCATTCTGTGTTGCAGTGCTGCTGGTTTGGCCAACAGTGAAAAGCAGCAGAGACTTGACCCCAGAGGCTGGAGGGACAAGAGGGGCAGGTGCTCTCCTGGGATGAGCAGTCTGGAGCTGGACTTTTGATACAGCAGGTCTATGGCTTGGTCCTCAACTCATCCTTCCTCACAGAGCCAGGTCAGCAGTCTTGACCACCTTTCCTCATCCTGAATATCACTTTTCTTCTCCCACTCATATCTACATGTTTGCCCAATTATTTGCATCTTTTCCATAGAAGAAAAAAGGTCAGATTCAGCCCTGAGTCAAAAGATCCTCGTTTGGTCCTGGATGTGTTGAAAGCATGGGTCACACACCAGAGCTGGAGCACAGAAAACCTGGCTGTGTAAGTACCAGGGAATTCTGCCAAAAAGACCAGGGATTTTGTCTGTAGTCAGTCCTTGGAGAATGCTTTCTTTGACAAAAAAAAAAAAACAAAACAAAAAACCAAAACCATATAGAAAAACTCCATCTCCTGCAAGCTTATGAAAGCATGGCCATGTGCCACGGAGGCTAATGGGCACCCCATCATAATTCAAATGGCAGGAGCAGACTCTAAGAAGTTCCCCATTCTCTCTTCTCTCTCTCTTTTGTTGTTGTTGTTGTTGTTGTTGTTGTTTTGTTTTGAATAAAGCCATTAGACCCTTGAAAAAGCAGCCATTACAAACTGTGGAGTTTTCCAAAAAGCTGCTGACAGTGCTGAGCAGCCCTCCACAGAACCAGCAGGAGGGTTTTCCACAGAGAAGTTTTCCATGTTCTCCCCTGCACAGAAGAAAACACTGAGAGGGAAAAACTCTGCCTTTGGAAAGGGAAGAAGATCTGTTCCAGTCTCAACTGAGCAAGGTGTGAGCTCCATCTTTCTCCCCAAGGGGGATAAACTGGAGATGCCACTTCCCTCAAACTTGACCAGAAGTTTTGCACATCCCACCATGCCCATGCTGGCAGAGATGTCCTCAGGACCAGACACTCCTGGGAGCTGCTCTGAGCACTCTGGACTACAAAAGTAACCTCAGTCTTTTCTCCTTCACAGGGACAAACCTTTCAGGCTGAAAATCCCTTTCCCTCTCACAGTCCATTCCATCACCTGACCAAAAACTTCCCCAACATCAAGGCACTGTGAGTTGTCTCCTGAGCAGGCTTTACCAGCAGAATGACCTAAAGTCCCATTCACCAGGCTCTGTTTTTCTTCTATTGCATTTAATGGAAATTCTCTGTCTCGAGCAAGGGGAGGCTCAGTCCTGAGTTTCTCACCATCACTGCTCTCCAGGGCTCATCCTATCTGGAGATTTTCCTGAAGTCAGGCTGGCTTCATTCCAACAAGTGGGAATGAGCTTCCTGTGCTTCCCCTCTTATCACTCCCTGCCTTAAACAAGTTTGGCCTGTTGATTGATTTGAACTTTGGGCAGCATTAAAACACTTGTTCTGGCAGATGAGGTCAGTCCCTCTGCTTTCTGCTGTGTGTAATGGGGCAGTTAATGCTACACTGGTTTTAAATCATGGCATATTCCCAACTGTGAGGACAGGGAAAGAACAAAGCTCGCCAGAGGTTGTCCCCTGACATCAGGCTGGGCCAGGCTTCTGAGCACAGTTTCAGCTTCCAGCTCCTGCCCCATGGTTACTTCTGGTTGCACACTTTGCAAAGAAAAAGAAACCTTTTAAATAGTATAGGAAAAGGTCCTGTCTCGATCTTCCTCTCCTCTCCATCATCCCTCCTGACTTCCTGAAGCTATCCATGCAAAATCCCTGAAAATGCCTCCTGCAAAGGATTGTTGTGTCACTGCTGACCTTGGGCAGAGGTTTTTAATAACCAACAATGACAAACAAAACCTCAGGAGCAAAACGTTTCCATGGCATTTAAAATTGACTTGGAAGGGAAGATATTTTGTCCAAACACATAAATATTCCTCAAGCTGTCACAGGCCAGAATTTGTAACATCATGCTATATGTCAGATTGGAAAGGAAAAAAACCCAACTGGAAATGGATTACAAAGAGCAAGTTGAAAGAAATGCAAAAACCAACCAAACGGGGAAAACCACACTGGAGCAAACCCAAATCTTTTCATCACTGTAGAAGCATTTTATGTTAACGTGAAGAGGAATTTATTCTTTTATTAATGCAGGATTTTTTTTCTCTGCCATCTCTGCAGGACTCAACATAGACAAATAAAAGCCCTGTCAGTGATTTCATTGCTCTCAGTTTTATATAAAGAGGTTGGACACACACTAATGGGCACTTCTTTGTAGAAAACAGGAGTTAATAATGGGCATTTTTTTTCCCTGCTTGCAGAAGAATGCTGGTGAATGTAACAGATTTTATAATGTTTGTTTATTTACAGTTATGGTTGTAAAAATTACAAGAGGAAATCTTAGTTGTAAGAGGGAAATGTATAGAAAAAACCTAAGCACTGAGAAAGTTTTTCTCCATAGGCTTGTCCTCACAAGCCTCCCCTGTGTTGGGCATTGCTGTGAGAGGCCATGGCTGTGATCTCTCAGATTATTGGGACATACTCAGAGGGAAAAACCCTGTACAGCATCACTTCTAAGGATGGTGTGGCCACCACCTCAGTAGATGGGATGATGCATCCTCTGTCTTAGTCTATAGATTGATTTTCAGGTGCAATAAATTCCAGTCCAAGCGCATGGAAATCTGGAATATGCTCATCACAGCATTCCAGAAGTACAGCCCTGGGGCTAATTGCCTAATTACAAATTTCCTATATTTCCCCAAAACTCTGCAACTGCCTCATTCCTTTACTTCCTGCCAGCTCTAGTGACGAGCCTGGTTTTACTCACCTAAAACATCATTTCTTCAGGAAATATGGCTGAACCTCAGGTCTGAGGGGTCTGATGGTCAGGGTGCAGCAGTGGGGTCACAGCACTGAGGGTATCCCAAAGCACTTCCAGGGAGGACACAGCCCTGCCACACTGGCTGCATGGGAATACAAAGGAAGGGAGGGAGGCAGGAGAGCAAGAACATCACTTTTCAGAGCTCATCATTCAACACTCACACACAGAAAATCCCCTGGAGCCCTGCGAGGGCCTGAACATCTGCCAGCAGGGAGAGGAGAAAACAAACAATACTTTTTAATTTTAATTTTTAAAACAAGCACACAAATATGAGTGCCCATAAATTAGACATAGCAACATTCTGTCCTTCCCAACCCACTCACGTTTGAAAGGTCAAATAAAGCAAGTTATCCTGTGAAATATTAATTAAAGTTAGCATTATATTGGGTCCCATGAATCACTGTGTGTTTAATATTTGCAGTGTCACCATGGTGAGGAGCTGCACCTAACGACAGTGCTTTAGTTTTAAAGACCAGTGAGCTCAGCCATTGCTACTGGCTTCCCAAGCTATAAACCTGTCATCTGGACTAGGACAGCTCAGAGAACATAAAATGAGACTTCAAAATCAGCATCACCGTTTGAAGTTAATCCATGGCTCATGCCAGCTGTAAAAGTTAAGGTTACAAACACTGGAATATCTACAGTAGGAAAGTATTGACTGCTAAACACACATGGACTGAGATAAAATCAAAGTGAAGATGGGGCCTTTCACTGAAACCCGAGCCAATGAATTAATGGGATAGAATATGAAGTGTGAAAGCTTTAATGATCACAAGAACAAGAAAAGAAAGTCATTTGAAAGCTCACTACTGTGCCCTCTCCAGAGATTCTGCACAGCCCAGTTTCAAGGCTCTGGGTCACTGGGAAAAGCCTCACAGATTTTATTTCTTGGGAGGGGCTCTGCAGAATGTGCTCCTACCTCCCCACAGGTCCAGTGGCTGCTTACAAGTATTCAGTGTCCTATGAAAAGCTGTGCTCATGCCTAGAAAAATGTAGTAATAGTTGTAATTTTAGTCAATTTAGATCCAAGTCCAAGGTAGGTGTAGGTTTCCAAATGTGAGTGAACATGGGGAGATGATCCATTCACACATAGTCTCTGCCACCTGGTAGCCAAAGCATTTTGCACCAAGTGCCTCATGTGGGCACTCAGGCACTGAGTATTTCTATACTAAATCAGTCACAAAGAGAACAAATCAGAATTGTTGAGCACAACATCTGGATCAGACACTGCCAAGGCTGTTGTTTTATCAGGCTGGCTCTCCAGGGCTGCCTTTGGGGGGATGTTTTTGGTCCCTTCCCATGCTCTGTGACCAGATCCAGCCATTCCCTGGCACTCTGTGTCTGCCCAGACAAACCACATGGCAAAGCAAACCTCATCCCTCCTCCTCCCCTGCTCCCAGCCTGCTGATTATCTCTGATCAGTGTTTTGGATGACCGAATAAACAGGATTATGCTCTCCCAGTGCCTGTTAAGTCACAACTGTATGGAGATCCTATTAGTGGATGGCAATGGTGTGGGTATAGCCGAGCAGGAGATTAGCTTTTGCTTGCTCTGTGGAGCTGAAAACAGCACCGGGAAATTTTTAATCTCCATGAAGGGGACACTAGAGCTCACAGAAAGAAAATCAAATTCATCTTTATTATCCTTCTCAATCAGCTGCCTCGCTTAAAAAAAAAAAAAAAAAAAATTAAAAAAGAAAGAAAAATTCCCACTTGACAAAGTCATAACCTCCTTTCACTGATATAGCAGCAGCGGATTTGGGATGCCAATGAAAACATCTTACATGCACAGCCTTTCTTCATCCCAACTGATCCCAGGATGCTTTACAAGTGCTGCATGCAAATGGCACGTGGGATTAGCAGCACTTTGCAGTGGTTTGCCTCTGTTCCCACTGAGGTTAGAGGGAATAGGAGTGGGACTTGCTGCTGAGTAAAATGTGAACCAGGCTGGAAAACAGCCAGGACACTGAGATCAAGACTTGCATTCATTTGGAAGCTGCTGGCACAATGGCCTTATTGATCAGGACTTTGGGTTTACGTCTTGTCCAAAACAATGTAGCAACCTACAGTGGGGCATGAAATGATGCTATTTTAAACCTGTTGGTAATTCATCATTATTTATTTTTCAAAGATAAAAATATTGAAAGAAGAAGCAACAGGAGAAATACCCATATCTAAATTAAAATCTTCTTATATAAACTATCCAGATTTTAACACAGCAGCATGCAAGCAAAGCCAGCCAGCTCCCAACCCTCTCATATACATGCACACAGAAAAATAAATTCCTTCAAAAGAAACTTTGAAGAGCATAATTAAGCATGAAAGTTACCATATATTAAATTATACATCTAGTAAAAAAGAGTCATTAGCCCAACAAATGGGCTGTTAATGATTTCAGGTTTGCCTAAGGCCATGAGCTAATAAACTAGTGATTAACCAGCATTTCTGGGCTGCTGCTGCTGAAAGCTGCAGCCTGGTGTCACAGCACTCGCCCAGGGCTTGGGAACTGCAGAAAAACCAAAAGGAAAAACGTGCTGGATCTGGGCCACAGAAACTGCCAAAGTTTCAGAGCCTGCTCTGAGGCACCATGAGCTCCATCTCTCATCCAGATTCCTCACTTCCACCATCCACTGGGATGAACCTGGGACTTCCCAAGTGCAAGTGGAACCAGGTGGGGCAGCAGGGGAGCCCCTTCCAAGGGAAATTCTCCCCAATGTCCCAGCACAGACCATGCCCAGGAGAATCTCCCTGTCACTGAAACACCTCCCTGCTGTTCCTCACCTTCTCCACCCCTCTCCTCCCAGGCCACACTTGGGTGACCCTGGCAGTCATTTATATGGAAAGCAACCCCACAAGAGTGTGCTCGGCAGCTTCCTGCAGACATTTCTTAGCAACTGGTAATAAAAATTTTTAAAAACCCAGTCCATTTGGTCAGCCAGCTCTCCCCAAAGTACCTGTACTTACTTTCCTCCTCACAGTTTGAAGAGCTGAGGATGTGGGAGCCAAAACTTGCAGAAAATTGTCCTTTGCAAGGCTGGGAACAGCAGGAGCAGGGAGGATGGTGCCCACTCCCTGTTGTCAGCATGGCACAAGAGGTGTTACTTGCACAGGGCAATTGCTTTGAAATGAAGAGCTCCAGGTAAGCAAGGGGACATTTGTCAACAAAATTTCAGACAAATGAAACACTTTTTCACTGGCACACAGTGCACCGGGTAACATTGTAAGTCCAAAAAAGTAAGTAAATGAAACACTTTTCAAAGGATGGAATTACTCAGCAGTTTGGAGCAAAGGAAGCACTGTCCATAAATTGAAGAAAGAAGTTGTTCATCCCTCAACCATCATCCTCAGCAGGCTGCAAGCCCCTCTGTTTGGAGTTACTGTGGGTGAGGGACCACCTGCATGAGCTCCCAAAGCTCTGCAAGAGGAAATGCCCATCCATGTACATATCACAACTCACAGAATATTCCAGACATGGAGATTTGGATCTGCAGGGGCTGAGCCAGCCTGGGCTGCTGGTGCAGAATTCCCACCACCCATGGGGAGGTCAGAGATGCTCCAAGAGCCCAGCACAGCATCCCCAGCCCTGCCCAAGAGCCACCCTGGCAGGCTCAGCTGCTCCTCTCAGTGCCAGGGCATCTCCTCACCCCTCACCCCCTTTGGGGAAATGTGAGGATGTGGAAGCTGCATTTCCCCAGAGCAGCACTGAGCTGTGCTGGCTGCTTTGCTGTTTGCTGCCCCAGGAGTTGCTAATGGCCTCATCTGACAAAGTCCTCACACTTCAGATGAATGGGATAAACACAGCACCCTCCAGGAAGGTCTAAAAGCAGAATGAGAGATTTGTTTAATTTAAGGAAGCCTTTCCTCAAGTATTTTTAAATGCTCTTAATGAATTAGCTGTTAGATTACATTTTTTTTAATAAAAAGAGCAAATGTTTTCCTTCTTAAGTGTTCTTGCGATTAAGGTCCAAGATTTATACCTCCATATAAGAAATAAAGAAATAAATCGGATCCTATTTCAATAGAGACTGTGGCAAAAACTCCCACTGGCTGCAGTTACCAACAGAACAAGCCCTATGTATAAACTTTGGATATAAGTTTTTCAGAAACTATTTACCAAACACTGCAAAGAGTTCACAAATATATTTTCATTTTCTACTTCCCTTTCAGTGACATTTACAGCACAACCTCAGGCATGTTGTTGAACTGTTTTTTTGAAATCTACGTTGCTATGTCATGTAAGTCATATGCATTTTACCTGATTTCTCATATACATGCTGTATTTTTTCCTTATTATTCCTACAGAAAGAATATAGATGGATTTCAGCAGCAATTGCATTGACTTCAGATTAAATATAGCAGTTATTGACTTTCCCTGAAATTCAGACACTTCTGAAAATAAGTTTTTGGCACCCACTAAGGAACACACTGAACATCTCCTTTAGTTACAAGCCTTCAAAATAAAAAATACTTACAAAGTTCTTACATTTATCTCTAAGAATTTGATCTGAGATCTTATTTAACTCTCCTTGTAAATATTCAGGGCTGGTCCAGCTCTTGCTGAAATCAGAAGATTTTCAGTGCAATCTGCATGAGCATCACAGTGCACAACTGGACAAGGTAGTAATTAACTTAAGAAATTAATTATTCCTTTTAACAGCCTCACCTTTCTTTGCAGGGTTGTACAATTGAGGTAATTTACAGAGCAGCTCCACAAGATCTGAGCTCTAAACTTCCCCAGCACACACAGCCCTGCCCTTCAGCCACAGTCCTTAATATTTAAAATGGCCTTTCCAAATTTGTTTTGGTTTTAATATATTAAAAAGTCTTTCCCACTGAAGTGGGTAGATTTTCCAGTGAACTCCAGCATTAACCCTGCAGCATTTTGCTATTTCAAGATTAGAGCATGGGTTTCAAAATTGTCCTGAACAACAAATATCTGCATGAAGTTATGATGACGTTGCACTGAAAGTCATCCTGGAATAGAAAACAAACCAAGCAACAATATTTGGCTCTGGATAGAAATTCTTCCAGAAGTTCAGGAATTGCCTCCTTTCTGTTAAAGTTCCAAGTAATTCTGTCTAGGGTCCTGCTCATGGCTCCTGAGGCCAACATGCTGTATAATGTGTAAAAATTGAATATTCTATCATGAATCATTTATATTATACCTTTCCCAATTATTTCAGTTCTAAAGATGAGGGGAGATAGTCCTGAAACAGTTTTACCTTCTGTGCAAACAGACTTTGTGAGGTCCCCAGCATCTACCTTCATGAGGAACTGCAACAGATTTGCATTATTTCTCATTGAAACCAGTTTGGTTTGCTATGAAAAAAAGTTGAGGTGGAGTGTTTTATTACCACAGCTGACCACAAGATGGAAATCCTTTTCCATAAAATGGCTCCTGATTAGGAAAAGTACTAATGAGAAAAAAAAATACAGCCTCTTTCCAGGAAAATGTTTTAGAGGAAGCAAAGGAGGATTCTCATCCCATCAGCAACCTGTTTTGGAGGCTTCATCGATTTTAATTTGATCAAACCCAAGCCTTTTCCTGGGAAGTATTCCCTTTCCTAGGAAGGGCAGCTCCACTCAGAAATCATTCTGATGGGAACTCCTCTCCAATCACTGTGCCAGCAGCTCAGACACACGAGGCACAGGAGAGCAGCGTGGACGTGTTCACTGTCACATTTGGAAATGTGAAGGATAAAGTAAACTCTTCCCTCATACCATTATAGGTTATTTTTAGAGTTAAAAAGAGGAACAGCTCCAGCCACCTAAAGCCTGGGATGGCAGAGCTCAGGGAGCTCAGCAGGGTTTTATCCAACCTGCTGCACTGCTCCCTGCACAGCCAAAACCACTGGCCCGGGATCTAAATGCTAAATGTCATTTATTTTTGCGATTGCTTATTTACAAAAATGTGCAGAGGCTTGCACTGGGATGGCACTGGGCATAAACAGAACTAAAAGGCCATTCCTGTCCCAGGGGCAGGGGAAGGGTTAGGGAAGAGGGCAGAGGGGGGGATGTGTCCCTTTGCCACCTCCAGAGCTCAGGAGGGTGATGATGCTGCAGGACCCTCACGTGCATCCAGCCAGGCTCACTCCAACTGCTTTAGAACAAATTATTACCAGCCAAGAGATGAAAGAGGAGCTCCCATGATCTTCATTATCTGATGGTGTTTTCCTCTCTAAACCTAATTGAGGCAGCAAGCAGTGAGCTGCACTTGGAGACAGACAAGACATTTGCATCTGTTTTGCTGATTACAGGAGCTGCACATTTTACTTTAAACATCAATGGGTTGCAACTGCTATTCAAATGATATGGAAATTGCTACTTTATACTGAAATGTCCCTTAAGCAACAAAGCAAAAGATTAGCACGGAGCTTTGGTTTTTATCTTTTCTCTTCTTTTCATTTTAATAAAACACAGTGGTGGCAGTGGAAAACTCTTTGATGGCTCAGGAACAACACCTGTATCTTTAAACATTTTATTTGTACCAAGCTGCAGAATATTTGAAGCCTTTTGTGCAACTATTATGACAACAATTTCCAACTAAAATATCATTCTTTATCTGAGACACTGAATTAATTTTATTTTCATAAGACTTCTTCCCTAGAAAAATATACACGCCCAGGCTATATGGATAATAGTTCAAGGTAATGAAGGTACCACCACCAATTTATTATTATTTTCAGATTCAGATGAAGCTTATAAGCTGGACACCTTCATGGAGCCTATCTTCTTCCCAAAAATATTTCTCATATGGTCAAACTCATTCAAGATTGAATCCTATCTGTTTCTAGCAGTATTTAGTAGAGTCACTGCATATAAGAACCAGACCACAGTGGGAATTTTTCCCACTGAAGCTCTCGTAAGTAAAATCAGTTGCATTCCAACAGTTTTCAGGATTGATCTTTTAATCCCTGCCCAGCTCTGCACTTTTTATGCAATCCTAAAACAGCAGCCTTTCAGTGAATTTTAATGGTAAATTTCACTCTGGGCAGAAGAGGTAAGGGAGTTTTAAAGACACATTATTAGACTCCCTCAAATCAATTTCTTTTACAGAACACTGATTAAAAACACTTCACAGATTTTGAAAGATTGTGCAAGTTATTGATATGGCAAAGAAACATGAGCAAATGGGGATCACTGGTTTCTGACATACCTTAGGGGGACCTACCAACAAAGGGTTTCAAGGGGAACATCATCCCTGGGCCCTCTCAGCAGGGCTATCCTGAATCAGAAGAAAAAAGTAAAAGTACATTACAAACAAAGTTACTTTTTAAAAAACCCAATGCAGACACATTGACAGAATTAATTTGTAAAGCAATTTGTCTGTCTAAAGAGACTGACTCACATTTCTATTCTGATGTCAAAGATTTGAGGCTTCAGGGTGCTGAAAGGTGGGAAATTATCAACTCTTGACCAAATCAGATACATTGCTATTCTTGACATTAATTGTTTTAGGGAGTAAAACACTGAACTCAAACTGTGGGGTTTGTGTTCCATAAGCATCTAGCACAGATCTGGTGAGAAACTTTCAATTCTTCATGAGCAGGTTCAGAAGAGAGATGCAAACAGAATGAGCAAACACAGCAACTCCTTTCTTTCAGGAACAAATTTCAGTGCATCACCCCCAACAGGCAGCACTGCCCAATTCCAAAACTGCCTACATCATCCAGGGGCACAAATCCTGCTCTTACCCACATGCCCCTGCAATTCCACTATCTTTAGTGTACAACTGTAAAAATAACAGCATTATTTCCAACCATTCACGCTGCATTCATCACTCCAAAACCATCACAGCATATCCACACAGGAGCTCTGATAACCACACTTGCACTTTTGGTTTTGTTAGTGCCATTATGAATAGTTATGAATATTTATGCCCACTTCCATGATGTGCCCCCCGGTTTGCACAGGACACAGGTTGTTTCAGCAGCTGAAACATCTCATTAGCATCTGACAGCTGCTGAAAGAGCTTGTTGGGAACAAATAGGTGGTGCAGGGCATTGTGGAGCCAGCAGGTGATCACAGCATCATTATGAGCTGCACCTTCCTTGGCAGCTGCACAGACAAGGAGGGCTCTTGGTGCACTGCTCAGACCTGCCTGCTGCAGGGGAGATTTAATTATCACCACCAAAAATGGGCAGTTTGTGAAAGGTAAAATCCTGACAGGAACTGATAGTGGGCAAGCACAGGGCACTGCTGGCAGTAATTATCCTCTGAATTGGGCACACAGCAGCAGGCACTGCCACCCATCAGCAGCTCCACACACAGCAAATGTTCAAGTGGAGCTCAAAAACAAGGCAGCAGGATGTGGTTCACAGAGGATGCTTGGGATGGGGTGAGGGGGGTGTGTGCTCAGGGAGGAAATTGGGTTTTCACAGGGAAAAGCTGGAGGCAGAGAGAAGATACCCAGCATAAAGGACATGGACAGATACTGAGAGGGGCCAGGGAGGAAAATATTCCCTGGCCTTCAATCTACCAACATCCTCTGCTCCAAGACCTGCTTCGTGGATTTGATTCTCAGGGAGGGAGAGTGGGATGAGGCAACAAATTGTAATTGTGCTCAGAGGAAGAGAGAGATGAACCTCGTGCCCTGGGTGGGCAAGGCCCATGATTTCCCACCCCAAGTGGGCAGCCATGGGAAGGTGAACAAAATCCTACTCACATTTAACCCCTCCAGGTGGAACAAGCTGCACACATGGTAAGAAAAAGACACTGCTCCATTTTTGTTCAAGTCATGGCATATTGCTTTGTCAAAAACAAAATAAAAGTATGTGTTGGGATGGGCAAATGCAACAGAATAGAGGTACAGCACAAGACAGTCCTCCTGAGATGCTGGAAATGCTTGTCTTCATATCCCACTAATGAACACAATGGTTCCACTTAAAGCAATTACATAAGTCATTTAAAAAATAATTATGTAAAAGCAGGAAATGTCAGCATGCACATTACTTCCTTTCAAACCATTTTCTTGGCAACCAACCCATCTGTTCTACCTCAATCTTTCTTCCAAAAGAGAATTAATGCTCATCTTCATCAGCTTAACATTTGAGGAAATTCTGAAATGACTTTACCTACACAGCATCACCTTCTTTGTGCTGCTGTTGCTTTCACCACACTTTCATTCTCTTTTTGCTTCTAATTCTGTGTGAATAATTACTATTGTAAACACACTTATATACCAGTTTTCAAAAGGAAAAAAAAAGGCCATACTCAATAGCAACATAAATTTGGGTTGTAAATTGCCACACAGCACAGTGGCATTATAAACAATGCTGTCCATGTACAGCTCCACTGCCTTTGATGCCCAGCCAGAATCAGATCTTTTCAACATTTTCTTATTAAGGATAAATTACAAAACAAACCAAGCGTGCTGGAGTGAGAGGGCCTTGATGGGAACAGTGTCCAGGTGCCAAGGTTTCTTTGTTAGATGTTGATAGAGCCCTTCAAACATTGCAGCCTTTTCTCTGGAGACATACAAAGACTCAGAATCTGCGGTTTTAGTAAAAACATCAGTCCTGGATAATGTCCACCTGAGGAGAGAATCACACCCTTTGATTTTGCCTGGGCTCAGAAGAAGGGATGGCACAAGTTGTGACTGTATATTGTGTGTTGGGAGCTACATTTCAGTGTCACATCACCAGCTGGAAGGAAGAAGATGCCCCTGGGGATAACGCCCTGGGTGGATGCTGAGGTCAGCCCATGGAGCAGCTGCCACCACTGCCTTTGGGGAACATTTCCAGGTGCTGAGGGAGCCAGGAAAGAGCCAGGGGCTGTGGGAAGGCAGCTGGACTCTGTGGGAGCAGCAGGACCCTGTGGAGGCTCTGCTCCACATCCTCACTGCAGCTCAGCTTCTCCTGAGCACGGAGGGAATCTGGCCTTGCTCTCCCAGCAGAGTTTTTCCCATGTTCTCTGTACATGCTTACTATTATAAGCACAATCGTGGTGAATGTTCGTGCAAATCATCAGCTCTGAATCTTCTTGGTATTTTATACATCTTTGTTACTACTCTTAATTTCACTTGTGTTTTTGGAAATATACCCCTGGAACCCCTGGAAATACACCCCACTTTCCTGGAAGTAGATGCACAATTCACAAACCTGGAAGCCAATAAGAACAGCAAACACTTATGTTTAAAACCATCAGTGAAGAACTTATCCTGTTATGCAGTCCCAGGGCTCACAAAATGCTCATTGCTGCATGTTTGTGCAATGCATTTTTAAAGCAGGCACTGTTTAAAATATGCACAATTAATATTAACAAAGAGCTGTCGTTCTCAGTGCGAGTGGCTGGAACAAGTGCTGCCTTCTGTCTGCTGTGCAGTGACCTTTTGATGTATTTTTAGGCACTGTCCTATAAGTAATGTGTCTTGCACAAATTACTTCTGCCCAGATATAAAGCAACATTAACCAGGGGAGGGAGATGGCAACATGGGGGGGGAATTTGTGTTTGCTAAAATTGGGAAAAACCAAAAATGTTTTATAAGAGGATTTTTAAACTGAATTTTACAGGATCATGGGCCATGGATAAAGGCATTCACAGTGCACTGAAGTGCAGTGTGATTCTCCCATTTTTGAGTAAAGAAGACTGCAGCAATCAGTTCCTTGCAAGAAAAACAGAATTAATAAAATCAATTATATATTTAACTAGAAGTGCTTGTGTCTCCCAGGGAGGGCAAAGATTAATTTAGGTAACTACTGAAAATTTTCAATCTTTGTAGCTTCAAGCTAAAACCTAACTTAGAAGAAATCTATGTGGAAAAAAACTGTAGGAAGTGGTTGCTCTCCTAGCCACAGGAAAAATCAAACTGCACTATGTTCTGTGGTATATAAGTGGCTCACACATTTATGTAGCAATATATATCAATAATGGAAAGGTCTAGGAAATTACATGAAAGATTAGGACAATATAAGGTTGAAGAAAACAAAATAAGCTCTATTTAGCTACCAACTAAAAAAAATGGGTTTGTCTGTGTGGTTACCCCACAGACAAAAACTAATGTACCTCTTCCTACCCACTTGCAATTAGAAAAATCAAGTTCAAAGATTAATCCTCAGCATCTGAAGGATGAAACATGATCTAAGTTGGCTTTTTAATTTATTTAGACAAGATTTCTGAAAGAAAAAAGAAAGGGGGAGGGGGGAAATAAAACTCAATATGGAACTGCCTCTGATGCAGAGAAAAAAACCAGGGTGTGATTGCATAAAGGATCACTTACTTTAGGTGACACTGTCAGACAATTCTCTTCCCTGGTACATCACCATCAGGCTCCTTATGAAGCTCATTTCTTTAAAACTCACCACAAAGACCCCATGGCAACAAAATTATTTGGTTTAACTGACACCAATCTATGAAGAAATAAAAAAAAATTAATTCCCATTAAATCAGATTGAGAGGTGTAGTCTGTAGCAGTTTTTCATTTAAGATTTGGATAATAAATTCTTCTGGTGTAATGGTGCCACCAGCAGATAATAGTTAGAATTGGGTTTAGTTGTAAAACCTACACAGATACAAATTTCTCTGTGGAGGTTATTTAAGGTTCCAAGAGCATAACATTTAATTTTTTAAAAACAATATTTTGATAAGAACATGAAGCTAAAAATTAGTTCTAAGTGTGATCTATCAGTAGATAAAACTTTGGGTTCATAATCCTCAGTGTAAGTTCCTCTAGGATTTATAAAGACAGGGAAGTGTTTGGCACAGCATGGGGGGTTTTTTCCACTGTAAAACCTGGTGATTTTTCATGCCCAAACAGCTGACAAACATTGGAGCACTAACAGCAACATTAAATTGTGAGAACTGAATGACTGGAACCCCTCGGTTTTGTCTGTATGAACACTGACCTGATAAACACTGAATATCTGAGTGGAGCAACTCCTTTTGCCCATGGAGATCCAGGACTCACCACTTCTGTTGCAGAGGGAGAATTGAGAGGACTTGTTCCTCCAGCCACTGCTGTTGACATTCCCAACATTGCTGTCACCTTTTTACCTACAGCACCTTCATTACATTTAAAATTATCACTTCTCATCCATATTTACTTAGAGGGTTTAGGAATTTGGAATATCATTACAATGGGAAGAAGTCCCTGCCATGCAGGTATGGATTTCCTTTCAGCCAAGGGAGTTGGAGCATGGTGGCAGCAATGTCATCAAACTGAACTCAACTGCTCTAAGAGTTCCTCCACACTGAAATATAAACAGAGCAATATGAGAAGCAGATCAGTTCTCAGCAAAATCATTTAACACAGCTCTTCCAGTGGCTGATTTACAGATTTGGAGGGTATTTGTAGGAAACACACAAATTCTGCAGTCCTTTACACAGCCTCTCCCTGTGCTGCTCTGAGGTATATGGAGCTGATCTGGAGCACTCCTGGCCACCCTGCAGGGTCCCCAGTGCTCAAACCCACAGCTGAAAGTCACTGTCCCCTGTTGTGCACTCACACTATTGCACCTGCGTATTTTATTTCTCTCACAAAAGGTCAAAAGCTTGCCAGCAGGCTGCCTGCCTCCTCAGACACACAATGCATGCAGAAAAATAACTCCAAGGAGCTGCTTGCTATAATTTTCTGCAATTTAAGACTATTTATTTAAAAAACTTTTGCTGCCAACCTCCCCATCTGACTGTCACCCTCTTGCTGAATTTCACCCTCAGAACACAGTAATTTATTAGAGATCAAATCCAACCAGTTATTTGACTGTCTTGGTTTTAAATACTACTCAGGCTTTTTAGCCCTGAATCCTTTGGGCTCTCTATAATTAATTTTCCTTCAGCAGAGGTAGTGAGGGGCTGGCTGTGCACAGCCCTGTTAACCCTTTGCTGAGACCACCACAATCCCATAACCCCACTCCATTATTTCTACTTCTGGCATTTGGAATTAATCTTTCCTAGAAGTGGGATGAGTTCAGCCACCCTCTACCCACATGATCAGAAATTTGAAAATGTTAATTAGCAGATGGGGGGTCACACCCACACTTATGGCATTTGGGGAGTGACTGGAACTTCCACAAAGCTTTGTGGCAGCTGAAGGGATTTGAGAGGAGAGAAGGGGGATGACCAAATGAAAGGATGGGTATCTGCAGTGTCAGGTGGCTGCAGTGGTGGATGTGAGAACCAGGGTAAGCTAGCTACTGAGCCACTTTCTGTGGAAAGGGACCTAGGGGCCAAAAAGCTCAATATGAGTGACCAGGGAGCTGCTGTGGCAGAGAGCCAACAGGATGCTGGGCTGCTCCAACAATGGCATCACCAGCAGAGATAAAATCATCATCCCACTCGATCCAGCATTTATCAGGCCTCACCTGGAATTCTGGGGTCAGTTTTGGTCCCTGCTATGCAAAAAAAAAGGTGTAGAAAGGCTGGAGATAGTCCAGAGAATGACCACAAAGATGATGAAAGAACTGGGAAGATTCCCTGTGACGAAAGGTTGAGAGAACTGGGGTTGTTCAAACTTGAGAAAAGAAGACTTGGGGAGCCCTCCTCACCATGTCCCAGGCTACAAAGAAGATGGAAATTCCCTTTTTACAGGGAATATCTTTCACAGAAAAATCTCCCCAGGGGACTCCCCAGTGCTGGACCCTTTTCAGATTCAGCTGGACTGGATGCTGGGCCATCCTATCAAGGCTGTGATTTTACCTAGAAAGGTTCAGTCATATGATCCCTGAGGTCCTTTCCAACCTGGTATTCTATGGCTCTATGAAAAATATTTATGAGTAAATATTGAATTTATTCCTACATTGAAAGATAATCTCCTGTGCTCATTAGGTCAATATTAGCATAGCCCAGAGAGGTCAAATAGCAGATATTTGGCAAGAAGTAAAAACCACTGCACAGTAAAAGGAGGTTGACAGGGAACACATTTTCCTTTAAATTTTAGCATCTTGTTACCATACTTTTTTCCTCCAGCTATGTGACCTATAGCCATGAATGGCAAAAAAATATAGCCAAGAATAGGAAAACAACGATATTAATAAAGGTGAGCTTGCAGATATATATTTTTCCCAGTGAGTATTTCATAGTTAGGAAGGCTGAATTTGACCTCAAAACATTCCAATAATCTCTCATAAAATAATTTCACAGAAAAATTACTATATTTGATATTTACTTATTAGAAATTGCAACTGCCACTGGAATTCTGAAGGGGCTGCCCTAAGAAAGCCTTGTCCTTTTCTGGGTGAACTATTTAAGGCAGTATCCTTGACTGAACTTCCAGCATTTTAGCTAATTTGACCATGTTTGTCTTCCACCCAAAGCACTCCCAGCAAAAATAGCTGCCAGAGCTCCTGTGCAGCAGTTGACTCAAGAACTCTGGTTTTTGCAGTTCTCTTCTGCTGTATTTTAAGAAGATTTTTTCCCAAGTCTCTTATCAAATAGCTTTTAGTAGTGACAGATATGTTTGGTGTAAGCCTGTTGGTTTCCCACGAGCAAGGGCTTCAGGGGGACTTTCAAGACTATTAGAATTATAGACACTGAATGAATCATAAATAAATACCAAGATCTCTGGGAGGCACAAAATACTGCTGTTTTGATGAATAAGTGGCAAAAGGCATAAACCAAATGGCCATAGTATCAGATTATGGATGTTATTGAACTAATGTAAAAAATGCAAAATTCTATGCTGAGCCAGACCTGTTACTTCGAAGGAATTTCCACCAAAGAAAGCAATTTTACAGACTGCATGCATATTCTACTGGGCTAAGTGGAGTCTGAAGCCTATAAACAATTTGTACTAATCTAATTATAAATGAACTAATCTGTGTTGGCACAAGACCATGCTGCTACCTACTTATTTCATAATAGTAAAGGAAAGTTTAAATTAATACTTGCATGAAAGGTAAATGATGTAAAACCATTATGTCTCTGACAGCACAGCTTTCATCAGTGTGGAAAACCCCAGCAATTTCACAGAATAAAAAAGAAACCTGACTGGATAAATTGTAACACTAGAGGAAAGCTTTGTTTTTATCCCTGCACTGGGGTGTAGATTAGAGACAGCTTTTCCCTATCACACCTGCTTGGAGGCTGTACAGAAAAATCCAGGAAGGAGGAAATAAGAGCAGATTAAAAACCACTAAAGCAGCTTCCAGAAAATGTTCTTCTGCTCCTGCCTTTGTGTCAGTAAAGGAACATGCCTGAACCTGCAAACCAGCCCCAGAGAGCATCAGAGAGGAACCAGCCTTTGTTCAGAGCAACGCTGGGTTAGCCCTGCACTTCTTCATCCTGTCAGCTTCTGCAACCACAGAAAAATGACACAGGGCACACACAGCCTGAGAGGGGAATGAAAATGCCTGCTCAGAAGCAGGCTCCTGTGCAAGGCTGGATGCTCACTCACCTTCCCCACCAGCGCTTGGGTAATCGTGATCCGTTGTGGAGCTCTGACAGAAAACAAACACAGCAACTTCTCGCAAAAACAAACAATTAGCTTCCCATTCCTTGGGCCTCTCTGGTAAAACAAAAATTCCCCTGTGGGCAAAGAAAAAATTTATTAAAATAGGAAGTGCAGTGTGTTACACACAACATTCAAACAGTTTGAGGTAAAAAACACAATCTGATTGTTTTGAGTTAGCCCCTGCCTTTTCAATTCCTTCTTACTGAGCACAACCTCTACTGACTACTTCTTATTCTTCATATTATAAAGTCCTAAGTGCTAAGGGCTGACTGATTAATAATGGTGTTATGTCTCTAGTTTCATTCAGCAATGCAACCACAAAGCTTTTGGATTTCTGGGCCTTGTGAAAGGCTGGGAATAAAGCTGAATTTTATGGCAGGGTTGCTGCTTGTCTCCTGTTATTATTCTCTCTCCTATAGAAAAGCTTTTTGTATTAAATTTTGATTAAGTCACTGGACAAACTCAAGAAAAATGAATCAATCACCAACAGAAAAAGATGCAGTTTCAAGTTAAATATTATGAATTTTGGATACTCACTCATGCTGCTTATTGATATTTGTTGTGAAGTAGCAACAGCTTGTGTATTCATCAAAGGGTTTAACACTAAATGGTAATTTTATTTTTAAATCACAATTACTTCCCTATTTCAGATTGTGACTATTTCCTATTCACCTGTCAACAGGAGAAAACATGATTGGATTGAGGAAAAAATAAATCAAAATATCTTTCTCCATTTATAACTCATGAAGGAACTTTTTTGATTTAAGGTTGTCTTAGGTTGCAATACAGGATGTGACCAAAAGTATATATTCTATCAGCATCTGTTGAAACCAGGTGGGGCACTGATCCTTATCTCAGTGGGAGATATCTCCTGTTAATGGAACATCTGTTAAACCAGCTGGGGCAGTGTTCTTTACCTTTCCCACAGCCCATCCTCCCTCCAGGAGATATCTCCTGTTAATGGGCAATGTGTTAAATTCAGGTGGGGCAGTGTTCTTTACCTTTTCCACAACCCATCCTCCCTCCAGGAGATATCTCCTGTTAATGGAACATCTGTTAAACCAGCTGGGGCAGTGTTCTTTACTTTTTCCACAACCCATCCTTCCTCCAGGAGATATCTCCTGCTAATGGGCCATTGAGCCCCACTGCATGACTGATAAAATTACATCATCCCATTGGGAGATGCTCCACCCAGGGGGAGGAGCCAAGCATTTCCTACCTAGAAAAATAACCTGAGATCTGGAACACCAAGGCAGCCTTTTTCCACTGAATTCTAGAGGAAAACCGGACCTTTCCACATCATCACTGGACCTTTGGAGGAAAACTGCACCTTCTACAGGAGCACTGCTCCAACAGAACCACATCTGTCACTGCAGGAGGATGCAGCCACCATTTAATGGGACTGCTGCCAACACCCTGACTGACTGACGGGGCTCAGCTTGGATTCTGACTCTGTCAGTGTTTTGGGTTTGTTCTCTGTAACACTGTATTTCTGTTTTAATTTTCCTAGTAAAGAACTGTTATTCCTATTCCCATATCTTTGCCTGAAAGCCCCTTAATTTCAAAATTATAATAATTTGGAGGGAGGGGGTTTACATTTTCCATTTCAAAGAGAGGCTCCTGCCTTTCTTAGCAGACACCTGTCTTTCAAACCAAGACAAAGGTATAGGATGAAGTTCACTGCCAAGTACAGATTTACCAACAGTCACTGTCTGATGCTCTGTGAGAGGAGCTGCATCCTCAGGGTGCAATTACAGCAATTATCTGGATGGATCTTCTCATCAGTGACCTTTGACTCATCCCCTACGAACTGTCAGTCTTCATCACCAGATGGTGATGAAGTTTTATTGTTTGCACTCATCAGCTGCTTCTGAGAGGGAGGAAGCCCCCAAGCAGAGCCCAGCTGCCCACGGTGCCCTCCTGCAGACAAACTCCTGGCAGGAACTTCAGCTCCCTCCTGGCTGCTCTGCTGGCAGGAGGAAACAGCAGCACCCTGCACACTCCTGCATCCCTCACTGCGAGGAAAACAGAAAAATACCACTTTGTATCCAAAGTACAGGTGCACTGCCTAATGTTAAAAGGTTGGGGTTGTTGGTTGTGCATCACTTTTTGGAAGTTTGTCCTA
This sequence comes from Buphagus erythrorhynchus, assembly GCA_013400855.1. NCBI lineage: Eukaryota > Metazoa > Chordata > Aves > Passeriformes > Sturnidae > Buphagus > Buphagus erythrorhynchus. Next base: position 29,072 of record VZTT01059932.1, read on the forward strand.
AAAGAAGGCACAGCTGTCTCGCTTTGCATCTAACTAGAATGACTTCACTATCTATCTGAATTTACTATAAACTTACACCTCTGCGAAGATGGAGCACCATCTTACCTTAACACTATTATGACATTTATTATCCCACAGATTCTACTGAAGCACAACTGCAAAAGTTTTGTCAGAGGGCATGGAAGGTATAGCTCATGTAAAATTAAACAATTTCAATTAACAGTCAGTAAAGCTAAACGGTGAAAGGATAAACAACTCCCTTAAAGCAGCAGGACATTTAAAATGGGATTGGCAAACTATAAACAGCTTTACAACTTTCACTTCGTAGTGAAACAGCTGATCAGTTCCTGCAAGAGAAGAAAAAATCACCTTTGCTACAAAGGGACTTTAGCTTAGTTCTCTCAGTTTATAGCTCTTCCAGAAAAAGGATGTCAGTTCCAGGCTTAATTATAATCACCATTAGCTGCTACCTACCATTTAATTAGTTGGTAATAAAAGCAAGTCTCTTTCTTATCAAATCAATCAGCAGTGTCACTCCTTTGCATTCCTTCCATTAGCTGCAAATGTTGTTATGTGGACTGGGCAGGGACAGAATCAATAATAGTTCAATCTGGGGGAATAAAACAACCCCAAAAGCTAAAAATAAAATAATTTAGAGCGGCAACTCAAACAGTCAGCTACCAAATAAGATAGAAACTGAATTCTTCATTGCAAGTGCCAATTCAAAGTGAAAACAGATTGAACCAGAACTGTCCAAAAATGCTTTCCCATTCTGTAATGCTCACACCCCTAATGCCAGACAGGGCCCAGCTGTTTCTGCGACTGACTTCAAACAATAGCTGGGCTGTTTAAAAGTTTAAAAGCTGTTTAAAATAGGGAATGATGTTTGCCTAAAGACATACCCTATTAATGCAAATTGCTTTCAAATGCACATCCAGTTTCTTAAGCAAAACAAAAACGAGATATTAAACTGAGTGGAAGTTACTGCTAGAGCCATACATGACCTGTCAGCCATAATTCAGTCACCCATTAGGGGCTGCATGGAGTGAGCTTGCATTTAGGGAGAAACACAGCAAAAGGGGCCTCTGTATCAAAGGAAAAGGTTTTTCATTTCACTTTTCCTACTTTAGAAAGGCTTTAAGACTATGGAGTCTGTGTCTCCTTTTTGGACCTTCCAATTACCACCAGACGAAACTCTGTGTTTGCTTCTTCCAAGATGCTGCACACCACTCGTGCCCATGGCTGTTAGTCATGCTGCCACAGTGCCTTAAGCACAGCTTAAGCACTGACCTTTAAGAAGTTATAAACGTTATTTTAGCTTTAATATTCTGACATTAATGTCTCTGGAAGTGATTAACAACACTAGCTTTGTGTCTTTAGGTCCTTGCCTATTTGATCACCACCTTCTGCTAATGCAACTTAATCATCACATGCTGCAGCACCCCAGGTTTCTATTTCTGGTTCAGTGAGATTGAAGTAGTAATAAGCAGAGCACACTGCACCATCAGTGGGTTTCATTGCTCCTGAAAGCAAGAGGATTAAATCAGAGATTCATTTTGTTCTGTGTGTCATCCTTCTCATCTGTACAATGGAGACAACGCAGCTATGGCTGAGAGACAGAGAGGCTTCCTCACAACAACAATTACACTCCCATCTGATAATTTTTTGTCAGTTATCTTTGCAGTAGAGTTGTGAGATTGTTAAATAATCAAATTTGTGTAACTAACAAAAAAAGTACTCATGGCAAAGATCTCCAGGAATGTGCCGACAGACAGCAGACATGCTTCCCTGATCCAGACTCAGCAGTCAGCAAAAAGATTTGGAAGACAGGAAAGAGACTAGTTTGGATACAAAGGAGAGGATGGCAGGAACGTTAAGATGACAATTCAAGAAAATTTCTTGGAACAGTCACAAAAATGGAAATCAGCTGGAAATCCACCATTTCCTTGTATACTGTACAAGAATAATGCTTAGACAGTGAGTAAAGACCATCTCATGGTAAAATGTTACATCACAGCATGAGAAGTCCCAGTCCTTGTGGTGATGCTGACTGTGCACCATTTCCACATTGTTGTGTCAACACTTAACTTAGAGAACATAAAAAAGAAATCTACTGGATTTGACTCCTCCTTTATCAAAGGGCCAGGGCACTCCTCATGGCCTGTGTGCTCACTTCACCTCACCTTAAAATACTTTTCAAAATTTGCCTAACAAATGTGTTGCCTGTTAAAAGCCCTAACATCTCTTTAAGTAAAGATTTCATAGATAAGCTGCTTAAATTGCCAAAAAATAGTAACTTTCGTGATATGTTAAAAAGATTTATCAGCAACAGAAAATATATTAATGTGTCCTAGTGCAGGCTCCCTGCCTTGCACTGGTGTCACTGACCTGACCTTCCATGGAGCCAACTCAGCCAAAGGGGAAACACAAACACAGCGAAGGCANTCAGCAGAAGACAAGGCAGCAGCACACTCTCCATCCTCTCTCCTGGTTGGGGTCACAACACTTTGTAGTGACTTCAGGACTTAGGGACCTGCTAAGGGAAACAAAGAGCTCTTTTTATATCGCCTGGATATGGTCAAAGGGATGGAGGGACCGAGGGAAACTGGGGCAGCAATTCCAGCACCCGGGAGCGGCTTCCCTGGGGTCCCACGGCGGCGGCGCCGTGCTGCCATCTGCGGGCAGCGCCGGGAATGACCGATCCCAGCACCGGGAATGACTGATCCCAGCACCGGGAATGAGCGCTCCCAGAGCCGGGAATGAGNGGCGGCGGCGCCGTGCTGCCACCTGCGGGCAGCGCCGGGAATGACTGATCCCTGTACCGGGAATGACTGATCCCAGCACCGGGAATGAATGATCCCAGCACCGGGAATGACCGATCCCAGAGCCGGGAATGACCGATCCCAGCACCGGGAATGAGCGATCCCA